>WHVA01000862.1:0-25827 GCA_015179125.1 Gautieria morchelliformis
ACCCCGATCTTGAGAGGCTTTTTGTTGATTGTGATGGATGTAGTTCAGTCTGCATTCTAGGTCGCGAGTGAACATATCGACATATATTCATTGCATAGACGGCCAAAGAGTTGAAAGCGAGGTTCACGAAGGAGTGTGGCACGGTAGTAGCACATCTGTGTAGAGACACTCTCTGTGTCAGCATCAGATGCAGAAACACCCAACCCTTCATTTACACCCTAGCCTAGAGTGCCATGTGGGAAAAACAGTGGATATACCAAAGGTTCCCAGAGATGGCTAATGGTGGGGATAGATGATTGTGTCTATCGGTCTTGGCAACTGTGAGAGACCGTGAATGGACATCTGATTGGGTAGTGTTGCGAAAAGACATAATAGCAGCAATATAACTGCTGTAAGTATAAGTATGACGTGTGTCTTAGAAGCAGTCACCTTGTTTGAAGGCGATGATTCTTTGAGGATGATGGATGCTTCAGGATAAATAGATGGTTGAATGGACGACAGTTGGCGCAACACATGAACAAATGGATTAACCCGTAGCAATGCATCACGCATTGCAATTTTCCAGACATGTGGTAACGAATGAAACCAATTTTGATGAGGGGCTTGAGAGGCTAGAAAGCCAGCATATAATAACCATCGTATAGCAGAGTTCTGATGTTTTGGTCATAGGCGGTGATAAAGTCGACCTTGATCAGAGAAAAAACCAGGAGGTCCATGTAGTCCGGGGAAGTCTGATGTAGATTCCAAAGGAGCAAAAGAGTAGATCAAGTTTAAAACACACGATGAAGACGAAATGTTGGGATCGTGGGTGAATACGTTGAACTCTTCAAGCAACGGAGGAAGTGGCTTTATGTCATGCAGTCATTTTCCTCATTCCCCACAACAGAACCCAGCACGTTCACCTGTCAAACGGACTAAGTGACAATAAGGGCATTCATGTATGCATCCCCCACGGTTTGGCCCCATACAAAACTGGGTGATGAGATATTGCCGATAACCCATGTGATTGTAGAAGAGAAAGCCATGATATTGTAGGTAGGAGTTGGATGTGAGCAGATTAAAGAGATTCTTTGTTGTAGTTATAGAAAATCACCCCGTGTTCATCGGGATCTGTGATGAATAGATGTAAACGTGTAATGAATCTCCCCTCGTCGAAGAAGAACACGTGAAGCTGTATGAGAAGGTTAGGTAAACCTCATTGGCTGAAAGAAGACGTACATGAATGGATCCTCTCCGTTGGAATTCGGCATATATTTCAAAGGTCATAAAGTGGTTAAGATTGCCAACTGCTAATGGGAACACGATCATTATATAAAATCAGCACGCAGTGGACGTGGCCCATATCAATTACTCATCTAAGAATGCCATACAGGCAAATGACTCAGCGGACCATCTGAAGGATAAGGTTCATCAACTAAAACTTGCCAGAGATCGCGCCCCTATCTTGGGACGAGACAATGTCATCTCTCCGATAAAGTCCGAGGGTAAGTGTGTTATGTCTTAAAGAAGGGGTTGCTGCTTATACCGCGTTGTCTCAGCATTAGTAACTGGTGACGGCCCCACGTAATCTTCGCTTTCTACGGGAGAAGTTTTTGGTTTTACGTGTCATCATCCTCTTTCTAACCCAAGCTGGTCCATCCGGCCCAGCAAATTAGAAAACCCCTGCCACTGGAGGCATAGTAAGGTTTTTTGGTCCAAAAAACTGTGAAAAAACTTTAAAAAAATCTTGAGTTTTTTAAGAATTTCTCAATCCCAAAAAAGTGTGATAAAACTGTAAAAAAAAAGTTCAAAAAACTTTAAAAAAACACAAAAAAATTCAAAGTTTCTTGAGACTTTTAGGAATCAAGAAACTCTGTGAAAAATTTTGATTTTTTTCAAGATTTTTTGGGATAAAAAGTCTTGAAAATATTGTAATAAAAATAGCCAAAAACTTTGGAAAATTTTAAAGTTTTTATTACGGTTTTTTTGGTATGAAAATCCTTGAGAAACTGTGGTTTTCCAAAGGTAAAAGTTCGAATGAAATTTATGGTTTTTTTAGAATTTTTTGAGCAAGAAAATCGGGAAAATATTGTAAAAATAAATGTCAGAAAATTGTAAAGAAATCCAAAGTTTTTTTGAAGGTTTTTTAAGGGTTTTTTAAGGGTTTCTTGTGAAAAATATCCTTGAAAAATATCAAGCTTTGGTTATTAGGGGATTTCTTGGCTCAGCTAATTACACCTTGGCTACCCAGACTGCCCCCAAGCGGCTGGGACCGCTATATCTGCCCTTTCGCTATGTGCTGACTAAGCTCTCCGAGGCGCGTCCGGCACTGATGGATGGTGGTCACATGACCACATCGATGGAGAAATGGTCTCGATCTAGAGGACAGCTGTCTCAAAAGGCTTTGCTTTTGAGATATTTTAGAGTAGACAATAATAGTAGACTCCCAATTAAGAATTGGAGAAAACTATTGAGATTTAAGTTCTGTAGCTATCAAACAACACTACAGATACTTCAGGGGGTGAAACAGTAAATTCTGGATAATTGGTTCATACATTTGTGGTAGCTACTTATACTATAATAGTGATAACTACCAGTGTTCAGGATAATGGGTAAATGGGTCGAAAAACTATGTGTAACTAAAGTGGTGACTATTTGTACCCATAAAGATGGGGATAATGACAGGGGTGTTAGGCTTTGGAATAGAGTCTTGTACCTACTATACAAAGTTCCTATCTACATGGTGTCAAGATAGTAATCAGCTGGTTGTGTCATGGAGCTCAATAGAAAATAGAAATTAAGCTTCTCTTGCATAGCGTAAATGCTACTCTTGGTGATTGGGCCACTGTCTCTGTATGGGGCAGCTGATTGAGCATATGTGCTTGGAATGGTGTTCTGTCATCATTCTGCAACATCCGATGCTCCTGTGCAGTCTGTACTCCTCTGCGGCGTTTGGTGCCCACACCTCCTCGGTGCTTTGCACCACCCAGTACAATACCATGGATGCTACCCTGTATGTTAACCAATACACTACCCTGTGCCCTACCCTGTATGCTATCCTGTAAGCCACCCTGTACGCAACCCTGTAAGGTACCCTGTGGGCTACCCCATATGCTACCCTGTACACTACCTTGTTTGCTACACCATACACTGCTATGGGGTACGCTACGCTGTGAGCTACTCTGTACGCTACCCTATAACATACTCTGTGTGCTACCCCATACACTACCATGTCCACCACCTGGTGCAGTACCCTGTGCAGTACCCTGTGTGCTACCCAGTGCACTACCATGTGCACTACCCCATACACTACCCTGTGTGCCACCCTGTGCACTACCCTTTACACTACCCCCTATGCTGTATGCTACCCTATAATGTACCCTGTGGGCTACCCCATCCCCGACTCTCTCCGAAGGAGAGGGAGGGCTGTATGAACGCAAATAACCGTGCTTGCAGTTTTGCGGAGGAAATTGTATTAATTCTATTGGATGAGTCTTCCTATTGGTCTTTCGTCCCTGGTGGTGTCTCGTCTTAAGTGTCCGTCCCTCTTTCCGTATCTTTCCGTCTTTGTCATGCCTTGGCTTACTCAGATTGACGCTGACCACCCCCCTCACTCTTTTCCTTTCCTGAACGTTGTTTTCGGCCGTTGCAGGCGTTGCTACACGTCGTCCTTGCGCGGCTGCCCTGCTACCCCACGAGGGCTTTTAGCTGTTTGTTTATTCCCTGCATAGTATCAGCCTCTCCTTGCAGACGGACGGCATTCAATTTTGGGCCTTTCAGCCTGTGCTCCTCATGTGCAGGCGTCCGTTGAGGTGAACGGGTGAGGAATGCAACAATTTTATGCGTTGCCGGGTACGGGATCGTATTAGGTTTATTGGTTGAGTCGTTTCCTTGCTATGCCAGGCTTGGTGGGTGACACACCCCTTAGGGGATCTGTTCCACCCTCAGTCTTTTGCCGCGATAGGGGAGGGTGTTATATATAATGATGGGCTGGACGATGTGGGAAAAAACTCCGCCTCACTCCCTGTCCTCTCCCATCTCACTGCTTGAATACGTTACCCCGCTTCCCTCCCTCTGCTCCCCCATCTTGCTGCTGGAACACCTTCATCTTGTCTCCCTGTCACGAATGTCTTTTCCACCGCATGTGAGTCGTGCATCGTAACTTGATTTGACAGATCGGTGTCTGATAGTATCTATCTGTTTCGATTAATGTAATGGAATTATCGATATCAAATGATTTAAAGTTGATAAATAATTCAGATATTGAAGGTTGTTGCGATGGTAATCCATCGTGGATGACTTTCAATAACGAACATCGCGTTCTGTCTTTGAGATCCACACTTAAAAAGGAATTACTTGCTTCTTTGCGTAAAGTTCATCCTCGTACACGGTATGAGCAGTGTTCTACGGAGCACCTGGTGCTTATTCTGGTCGGTTTCTATTATGATCACTGTCAATATTTCGGGAATTGTTCTAATGGAGAGTTACTTTCGCACCTTCGCTCGCTTGATGTGAAATGTCGGGTCGGGTCGATCTTATTTGTTAGCCACCGTTTTTGAACGTACATATGGCACACAAATGTTTTCGCTATTGTGTCAGCCTCCCACACACATACAGCAGAACGCTGCTGGATCCAGTTAAGTTGCCGTATAATGAATTGTTTTCAGAAACATTTTCCTTTTCTTGTCAAGTGTTAAATACATGTAAAATTAAATCATGTCTTCAAGGTTTGCATGTCTGTAGAAGGCCGGCTATTGGTCGAGACTTTGCGTCATTGGCTAACAGCCTTATATCAGTCTTTCGGAATCGATGTCGTGCTCTTCAAGAGTACGACCGTATTCTACGTCACGAATATGGCGTTGATGTTACACGTGTTATGACACAGAGCAGTCGCACTCGCGTCACAGAATCGTTCAAAAAGAGCTGCGTGCGAGTATTCGTGAAGATATGGATGAGAAGGTTTTTGAAGAAAGGTTACCCGTTGTAGGTCGTTGGCCACAGACGATTTCTGCAACAGTCGTTCAAAATTGCATGAGAACATATAGAAATGAGACTTGTTATGTACTGCCGTCGTCTTGTGCTTGCTGTGCCCGTGCTCGCACAGGGCTGCGCATTCATTCAATAACTGTGCATCCTTATGAGCAATTACCTCACAACTTGGCTATCCTTCGTTTCTCGGATCCATTCTTGGCAGAGTATTTTAATCATACAGATCATGTTGACATGTCTTATTGTACACCTGTACTGAATGGGTTGCTGCTTTGGAAGGAAGCAGTTGTATTTCACGACGAAGATCAATGTACAGTCATTAATTTGTGTGCAGATTGTTACAATGCTCTAGGACGAGGAAAAATGCCGCGGTTTGCATTGGCAGACAACTTTTACTGTGGTCGGTTGCCAGTAGATCTTCAAGACTTGACTTGGATTGAAGAGATGTGCTGTGCTATTTACCAAACCACCGCTCATGTTACTCGTTTGTATGAATCTAGCGATGATAAAGATCCATTTCTCTATCATGGAAATACGTGTGCACATGAGATGAATGTTATTTCCACCGCTCAATCATTGCCTCGTACTGTCGCCAATATAAATGGTGTCCTCTCAATTGTTTTCGTTGGGTGTCGCAAATTTAATCCTCAAAAACTTGGCATGTTTTTTCGGGTCCGAAAACAAAAACTTTGCAGTGTTTTGTTATTTTTGAAGGAGAATAACAAACTGTATTCTGATATCCCATTGTCACTTGCTGCATTGGATGAATATCCTGATAATGATACTTTGCCGGGTATTGAAGATAGAGTTGTGTATGATCATGTCAGTCATTCAGATGAAGTGTTCGAGGAAGAAACCGTGGGCTTTACTTGTCATCCTGCAGCTGATCGTTCAAATGAAAACTCTCAGATGGATTTTATGCTCGAAGCAATGGGTTTATCAGATCCTGAGAATTCTCATATGCCTGCACGCTCATTTGCAGCATTGGCATTGCGTAACTTGATTCCACGGGATACAACTGTGCCGGACCTTGTCATCGCCCATGGAGATGCTATAAATGAATATAATAATCCTGCATTGCTACCAGGAATGTTTCCTACTTTGTATCCACTTGGTACAGGTGGTTTTGAAGATGAAGGACGTGTTACGCCTGTCGGGTTTCGGCCTCAGGCTGAATATTATCTTGATCTTGATGACTGTTGCTTTCGATATCATAATTTTTTTAAGTTTGTGGTGTTGAATATATATCAAAGGCACTTAAGTCACTTGCACACATCTTTTACGGTGCGGCGTGAGGACTTCGGAGAAATTGCAAAGAAGTTTAGTAATCTAACATCCCGTCAACTAGAAAGATTAGCTACTCATTTAGAACATGAAAAGATTTTACAAAGTTTATCTGCAGAAGATCGGGTTGGTTTGGATCTGTTACGTCGTGTAAATATGATTCTGCCCATATTCCTGGTTCTCAAAGTTCAAAACTGTATGCGCGTAATTGTATCCGCACCTATTTTGGACTGTTTGGGCTGCCTCTTATTTATTTAACCCTAAATCCTTGTGCAGCTCATAGCCCTATTTTTCAGTTAATGTATGGAGACATCAATGTCGATTTGACAGCTCAGTATCCTGCTTTGGTTTCTATAGGAGAGAGAGCACTTAGATTAGCCAAAGATCCAGTGGCTGCATCAGATTTCTTCACATTTTCTATCCAGTGTATATTTGAACATTTATTTGGTTGGGATTATAAAACCAATAGTAGTTGTAACACTGGTGGTATTCTTGGTCATTTGCAAGCATGGTCTGGAACAGTAGAATTGACAGAACGTGCAAATTTTCATGGACACTTTCTAATTTGGTTGTTGGGTGGTCTTAATCCATGTGAAATACATCACCGACTTAGAATAGATTCTGATTTTGAACAATGTTTCTTTGCATATTTTGAATCTATTAGTTGCCATGATTTGCCTAATGAAGATTATGAGCCCTGTTCTAATTACGAGCCTCATGTTGAACGACCACGTTTACTTCCTACTGTGGATGCATCAGAATTTGAATGGCGAGACTGGAATGAATATTTCCTTTATGAAATAAAAGCGTGTAGTGAATCATTGCAAAGACATAGTCATCGCAAGGTATGTTATAAGTATGGTAAGAGTAATACTTGTCGTTTTTTGTTCCCACATGAGATTATAGACCATTTGTTTTTTGATAAAGAGACAAACTCTGTTTTCCTTATGTGTCGGGATGCAACTGTTAGCTTTTTTAATCCATATATCCTTGTAATGAGCCGTCACAATCATGATATCAAGTGTATATTATCAGGCTGTGCTGCAAAAGCTGCCATGTTTTATATTACAGATTACATCACTAAAGCAGACCTTAAAACCTATGAGATGTTATCCTTAATGTCTACCGCAGTATCTTCTATTGACAACCAAATTTCATCCAACAATGTTGAACATGCAAAGCTTCTATTACATCGTTGTCTTTCCCAATACACATGTCAACAACAAATCCATGGACAACAGGCTGTAAGATATTTACGAGGATTAGATGATACTATGATGTTGCATAAAACCATTGCAATGTCGTCAGGACTGTTACTGATGCATGTCCATCAGTTTTATGGAGACAGGAAATGTAACTCATTGTTGTCGGACGTAACTGAGGAACCTTGTGAAAATCCTACTATTCGGCTTAGTGTGGATTATAAAGGGTGTTTAGTTGACAATAATCAGGTGTTTGATTACTGGTTCCGTGACGATGATTTGGGCCGGTTGAATTTTTATGACTTTGTTCGCTGCGTACAAGTTCAGAAATTAAAAAACATTGATGAAAACCATGGTGCCAGTTATCGACGGTTTTCCTTGAAATATCCCCATCGCCTTTCACAGACACATGAGTTGGTTTTACATACAGATCCTGAAAAGTATGAGTTAGCATCAAACTTACAAGTGCCTAGAATTGTTGGCTGTCCAGTTCCTCGTAAAAGTAATGATCATCAATATGCGTTGTTTATGGTAGCACACTTCAAACCTTTCAGCCCGACTATTCCTCTTATTTTAGAAAATGAGTCTTTTGAAGATGTCTATGAGTCTTATGCATTTTCTGCATTTAGTTTACGTGTAATGTGTAATTGGGAGGCTATGTGTGAATGTGAGGATGAACGGGATGCTGAACATATACGTAAACGAAATCAGTTGTTTAAGAAACCTAATGAAATGAGTGTTTCATTAGCAACTTCAGATGAAGATGTGGATGTTGATTTGCATTTGAACCCCTCCCTTTCGAAAGCAACAGATTCCAATGTTACAAAAGTACTTGGCTTGTTGCAATCATCTAATTGGTTCATAACTGATGGTGAATATTCACATCTTACATCAGAAGGTAATATCCCACTTCTGCCCATTTTATCACCTGCTCTCATTAAAAGATGGAAGACAGATATTAAACAACAAGAAGCATTGATTATGCAAAATCATCATAACATGTTGGATGTTGATAACCAGCAAGCCTCATCCATTGTAAGTACAACACTCACAAGTGAAGAAATTAAATATGTATGTGTTGCATCATCACATTGACCTCGCTCAACAGTACCTGGTTTGGACAATAACAATCCTCCTAGATCAACTGTTGACTTGTGTTTACAGATCTGTGAGAAATTTACGTTGAATGTTAAGCAGTGGATTGCATTTGTTATCGCAGCTGATTCATGGTTGCTGTTATGCTCTTTTCATGAACAGTCTCAATTTCTATCATCAGACAGTGCTCTTGAATGACCTACACCGCTTCGTATGTTTTTAACGGGTCCTGGAGGAACAGGGAAAACACATGTCATTCATGCATTAAATGACCTAACGTCTTCTTATGGACGTGCATTTTCGATAAGGTATTTAGCACCTACTGGTGGAGTGGCAAAACTTATTGGAGGTATGACGGTTCATAAAGGACTAGGTATTGCCATTAAACATCGAAAGAACGGTAAAAGTAATTGCTCTCCTGGAGAGAATACTGAAGATTATACAGTGTTAGTAAATCTAAATAAAGTTCGTGCCTCTCGTCAGGAATGGAAAGCGGTAGATGTCCTTTTTATTGATGAGATTGGCTCTGTTGGAGCCCAGTTACTATCAGAATTGGACCATGCTTTGCGAGTAGCCAAAGAATGTCCTGATGATTGGTTTGGAGGAATGATTGTAATCTTTGCAGGTAATTTTCATCAGCACCCACCTGTTTCAGAAACTGCTTTATATCAACCTATATCAAATACTTTCCGTCAAACTAATAATGAAATCAGTAAACGGCTTGGCCGCATGGCTTGGAAATTGGTAAATACAGTAGTAGAACTGACTGAACAAAAACGTATGGAATAAGATATTCAATATGCAAATGCTGTAAATAAGCTGAGGATGCATAACTGTACAATTGAAGATGTTAACTTGTTTAATTCAAGACTTATTAAAAGCGGCAGCAATCCTTATGGCATCGATATGGGTTTACATCAAAATATTGAAGCAGTTGCAATTGTATCCACAAACTTATTGCGTTCTTCCATCAATATACAACAATCTCTCACCATTTCAAATTCATCGGCGGGCACATATTACCAATATGTGCTGCTCATGATACTATCAATGGAGTTACAGTTCCTGAGCCACATTGCACAACATTATTGAAGATGAATGTGTCTCACATGAATAAAAATGGGGCACTTCCACCATTCATACCACTGTATAATTCAATGCCTATCATTCTGCGCGGTAGGAATTTATCTTCAGAGTTGAAAATTACTAATGGTTCAAGAGAGATTGTTAGACATATAGAAACAAGACGATGTGCATCTGAGTTTACATATGCCACTGCTGTAATTTTTGAGTTCATGGACAGTATTGTCCATTGTGAAGGCTTACCACCATCATACTTTGTTATTGAACCTATTACATGGTCATTTACTACTTCACAATTAAAAATTAAGAAACGTGTAACTAGGTATCAATTGCCTATTGAGCCAGCATTTGCATTAACAAGCCATGCATGTCAGGGACAAACTATTCCTAAAGTACTAGCAGATTTATCAATATCAGGATTTGCTGCGTATGTACAAGCATCTAGGGCACAATCACGGATGGGATTCTATAGTCTTCAACCAGTCACGCAGCAGCAATTAAACAAACCTTTTTCTTATGCTCTTAAAAAGGAAGATTCACGTTTAGAATCTTTGGCCCATAATACTCTCATAAAATATGGCTTTATTGAAGGTCATTTTAGAGAGGTTCCCGATATCGAAAGTGAGCAAGGGGTCTCTCAGGGTAAATTAAATATATCCTTTGAGAATTGTCAACAAAAACGGACAAATATCAACAAGGGAATTTCGCCTGCTACTAATGCACCTTCATCTGTCGAACAACATTCCCACCTGTTTTCTGGCTGTACATGGGATGCTAACAAATGGTCTTGTGCTTACGATGTAATTCTCATGTGTCTTTTTGCATTATACTCTACCGGTTCTCCACCCTGTAGAGCAGAGTGGTCCATTCAAACCATGATAACTCAAAAACTGTCCGGCTCTTTATATTCCCTTGTGCAGGATGATGCTTCAAATACAATCACTTTCAATTTAGCACGTGATAATTTATATACCCTGTTTATTAATGAAAATTGTACACTCTTCCCTAGTGGTCCTGTTCCCACAGCAGCATCTGACATTTTACAATACATTCACTCTGAAGCATCGCGGTCCGTAACATGCATATCGTGCCTCCCAGAATCCACACCTGATATGATTCCTCATATGCTAAATCATGTACCAACTGTTTTACCCACACAATTCCTGAATACCGCCTGGGTTCAATATGCACCTCAACTTAATTTAAATGCAAAAGCACAGGATGCAACTGTACAACAATGGGTGGATGTACTTTTGTCGTCTTGTCATGAAACAATTCGTTGTCATTCCAATTTCATCAGCTTGTGTACATCAGCCTGCTGGTTATGGTTTGAATTGTCATTTGATGTCACTCCTCAGCCAATTCCAACCATAAATCTAAACATTCCTGGCACAATGAATTACAATTACCAATTGCGAGGGATCGTTTATAAAACTGAGAACCATTTTACATGTCGATTTCTATACAACAATGTTTGATGGTCGCATGACAGTATTTCACAAGAAGGCCTATGTATACCATTAGAAACTAATGTTGCGCATAATCACATCCACTTTCTTAACACCATGAACGATCTCTATGCTCATCTATATATTTATCAGCGTATATCTCACATATAACCCTTAAATGTGAAACAAACTGCATCCATGCACATTTTTTATTAATCACCGCAAATGCGAGAAGCATCCCAATGAGACATCCAGTACCTGCATTCACCCCTCCATACAGCATAGCAGGGAGGCGAATCCAACCTTTTACGCTCCCCACTCAGACGTAAAACGCCACGCTCTGCTGAAACAAAAATGGGCTGCATGCACATCACACTGGATGTAATGATATTGACCATTGTCCATGACGATGGTAAGTCTTATTCTCCAAAAGCAACCCCTTCAGCTCACCCTAACAAAGTAGCCAGTTATCATTTTAGCAGCGCTGCTGCATTGTCAAGGGGGGCGCACCGCTACTGCAGCCCATCATGACTTCATTAACTTCATTCCCACACCCACCTATATCATGTGGATGTCACCCATTACACGTAGTGGCTGCACGTCCCTGACTCTCTCTTCACTTTCACTTATCTTTGGAAGTGATATCTAACATTGTGACGCCCAAGGGGAAAGTGGGCATCGCCAATGGTGATAGCAACATTCACTCAAACAGTGCCATTGTAACAGCCAAACCGCTGTGTTCATCCAGGTGACTAATACATTGAGCTGTCTTTATAACAGGCATTCACCGATTTTGGTAACTGTTGCAGTACAAGCTCTTCATGAAAAATAATTCGCATGGATGCCACTGCCCCAATGAACCTACTGACATACCATGTCACATGGACTATCAATGTACACCACTGTGCTGCTGTGTGTGTCGGTGCGTCCTAGGATTTGCCTCATCCCAAGGGTTGCAGAGAGTGTGACATCTTTCTCAAACAGTCAGAAGATGTCTTCGTCGCCATGTACCAAAAATTACATGATGGGCGGATCCTTCATGCTAAGTACAGGCAACGGTTGAAGTCAGGCTGACATGTTTCTGGAACAGTCAGAAAAAAAGAGGCCTGTGCTGAATATAGGCATATGTTAATAGGTGATAACAGCAACTGCATACCAGCTGCTACCTCCATTTACATTTTCTTAACAGGGTCGTCCGTTCCTATACAAGTGGACCCGAAAACCAAGCTTGCCAAGTTGTTCTCCTTTGTGCCTTCGCAATGCAGTGGATCGCACGCGTGGGCAAAATACAATCCCGCACGACGAGTGAAATACCTTGAATGGTGTGTGGGTCACATACTTTTTGTCTGAACCGACAGTCATAAAAGGCAGGACCTTACAATACTTTGAATAGATGGTGGAGCTTGCTCTCCATAAAGCATACTCAAAACCATCCCGAGCGGACTCCCGCTAACATTCAAGATCTCCTTTGTTTTTGGTTTCACATCTTCCTATGCAGACTTCAAATGAATTACTATTAATGTAGAAAGAGAGACGAAGAAAACTTTCTTAAATCGTCTGCCCACTTTAAACTCCACAAGGAGAGAGTCGGGGACTGAGGTGGCAGCCGCCGCCGCTACGATACACTACCATGCTACCCCATACACTACCCTGTACGCTACCATGTGCGCTACCCCATACACTACCCTGTCAGCTACACGGTACGCTACCCCATGAGCTACCCTGTACGCTACCTGTTAAGGTTGTGTTCGTACCGCAGTTCGGCTATACTAGGCCGAAACTCGGGTTTCGGGTCGGAAGGCTTGGCTTCAACCTCTTGGGTTGCGCCCCCTCTATGCTCCCCCCTAATTTCGGGATCGGTCTCGGCTATAAGCTGAGATACGGGTTTCGATAGCAAGCAAAGGTTCTCAAGCACAATAAGGTAATTTGATATCTGAACTGAGGAGCTACTGTACATGGACTGGAGGTCTATATAGTAAAGTAACATGCAGGGTCGCGAAGAGAACATGATCAGATCAACGGTCAGGGGAAACAAGGGGCGGACAAATGGGGAACTAGTTAATAAGGGAATCAGGGGTGATGGGAAGTGCGAAGGAAAACCCGAAGGAAGCCGAGATATACCCGAGGTTCCCGAACGAGAGCCGAAGCGGAGCTTGGGTCCGGATCTGGGAATGGGTCATAACAGTACCTCCCCCTTATGGCCAAACCCATGAGGCCATCAGCGAGCTCCCGGAAATCGCCGAGTCAGGGTAGTTACATAAGCTTTGTTTCACATTCTGGTTCTTGTCTTCTCCTATCATCATCAATTTCAAGGATCAATGTCAGAGACACATGAAATCCCTATCGAGCTTGACGAGGTGGATGAAGTCGACGTGGAGCTCGCATGGGCTGAGCGCGAAGCGGCAGGGTGGATGAGGGAATTTCAGGAAAAGCGGTGACTTGCACAGGAGCACAAGGCTGCAGTAGAGAGGAAACGGCAGGAGGATGCTGAAAAAGCTGAAGCAGAACGGAACGCACAGGCTGAAGCTGCGCGGATTGCCGAAGAGGCGAAAAATGCCGAAGAGGCATGAAAAGCCGAGGAGGCTCGGGAGGAAGAGAGGCAGGTTTTGAAGGCGAAAGCTGATGAGGCTCAGAAACCAAAATGGCCAGTTTTCGAACATGAGCGCCAGCGACTGATTCAAATGTTGCAAGCTGAAACAATTTGACAAGCCGATGTGGATCAGAATATCCACATTCCGTCGCCCGAGCCTTTCACATTGGATTCAGCTACCGCGCAAGCGCGGATTCTTGCTATGAAGCACGCAGCTGAGAGGAATGCGGCCAAGGGAGAGCCGAAAGCCTCGGGCTCTCGGAAACAGAAAATGACCAAGGAATCAGACGAGTCTGATGAAGAGGTGAGTCCTTGGGTCAGGGCGATTCGGTTATTTTTTGACTTATGTTTTTTAGCCTGAACCTTGTGATGCATGCAGGCGTCGCCAGACCCGGTGCCTACGGGGCAAAAAGACCACGTGTCAGCAGTGCGTGGACTGGAAGGTCCAGTGCAGCTTTGTGGATGGGAAGCAGAAGGGGAAGGATGAGGAGGCGACCGAGGGACCGGGGCCAAAGAAGGCCAAGGTGTCACCGGTCAAACCGTCAGGAACGATTCCAACGGTGGACATCCGTGTGGGCCCATCGGGGGCCGGGATTAAGGGCTTAACACCCGACAGGTTTTGGGGAGCGGAGGGCTCCCGGATGGTGAGGGGCCTGTTAACTCAGCAAAGCCACCAAGTTGAATGGAGCAACCATTTGCTTCAGGGCGTGTGCTACCACGTTTGCTACAACGTACGCTACCACGTGTGCTACCAGGTACGCTACCACCACTACCACGTGGGCTACCACGTACGCTACCACATGCACTACCACGTACACTACCAGGTACAATACCACATATGCTACCACGAACGCTACCATGTATGCTACCACGTGCACTACCAGGAACACTACCAAGTATGCTACCACGTACACTACCAGGTACACTACCATATATGCTACCACGTACGCTACCATGTACGCTACCACATACACTACCATGTACCCTACCAGGTACGCTACCAGGTATGCTACCATGTATGCTACCATGTACGCTACCATGTACGCTACCACATACACTACCACGTATACTACCAGGTACGCTACGAGGTATGCTACCACGTCCTCTACCAGGTACACTACCACATACACTACAAGGTACACTACCAGGTACACTACCAGGTACACTACCAGGTACACTACCAGGTATGCTACCATGTACACTACCACGTACACTACCATGTCCACTACCACGTACACTACCAGGTACGCTACCAGCTATGCTACCATGTCTGCTAACTCATAGTAATTCCCTTCTGAATTGTGTATTCTACAACTTGGTGTGATTCCTTTGATATATCTAGCACGATCCAATTTATCTGGTTTTGCTGTTAGCAAATTTATTTGATTATTATCATTGACCTCATACGATACTAGATCATCCTCTTCATCATGTGCTGTTAAAGGGGATATTTCTTCTCCATCTATAAATACATCCATGTCTGCTAACTCAAAGTAATTATCTTCTGAATTATATACCCTACAATTTTCTGTGATACTATTGATATCAAATTTAATGTTTCTACTGCTTATTTCTTCTTGAGTAAGCTGAGATTCCTTTTGAGCATGAACCATTGGTTCTGGTTTGTGGTGTTGTTTGTCATAAAATTGATTCGATTATCTATGATATCATATGATACCAGGTCTTTCTTTTTACAGTACACTGTAGACAACTTGCAAGGTTTTTCATCTATAAAGACATGCATATCCTCTAGATTATAGCAATTATCTTGTGAATCATAAAATATAAAACATCCAGCCATCTTTCTAATTCCCAATCCTACATGCTTATTATTTTTAATCTGCTCTCTTAATTCTATAATCTCTCTACGTTGTTCCTTAGATATCTGTTTGAGATTTGATATTATCTCATCTTTTTCTTCTATCCATTCTGTGATTCTGTCAATCCTTTTAGAGAGCTTGACAATCTAGGCTTCCATGGCTACTAGACCCAATTTACAATTTCACAGAATCAATTTTCAATACTGACTCATCTAATCTGGTTTTATAATTAAATTGTCAACTAGGTCCTTGTCATTGCTAGCACTGTTGTTTAAATTACATATCATCACAAAGACTGTCATTATAATCATGCTTGCTAACTACAAAGTTTGGTTTGATTGATTTATCTCCATCTGTTAGTGTATATGTCATCACTTATTGTGGAAGGTAATCTAGACCAGTAGTTGAGAATATAATTCCAGTAAAATTATATATTCCCTTTATGTTGTTTATGGTTTTATTTAGAGAGTTGAATAGTGAATGCAATATAAAATCGAAATATATAAAGTCGTCATCTTATCAACGAACTCAACTATACAACACTCCTTTTTCCGACTCATAGTTGTAGCTGAGAACTTGCCTTTATAATGAATGAGTCACTCCTTGAAGGATATCAAATGTTGATGAATGAACATTGGGGGTTTCTTGATGAAAAATGGCCTTTGTTGAAGCCAACTAAATTTCATAGATCAGGACTAAAACCTGTTTCTGAAATAGATCTCGTCAAGAAAAGAGTATTAGAGAAGCTTGGACCAATATCAGTGTTTTTCTTCCTAGTAGTGTTGTTTCCATTCAAGCACCATCCAGGTCCATATCGAAATGTAGAGAAGGGACTATTAATACTCTATCATCTGCTTGAAGGTTGTACATTTGATGATATGAACAGATTATACCTGGGAGTACTTTTCATGCGATCCATCAGAGTTTTTTTGGACATGAAAAGGACCTTAATAATGACTTAAATGACAAAATCCTTGATTTGTTGGCTCATATGTTTTCCAACATAAGGATTAGAATATTATCTGCAAAGCATAATAATAAGGAAGAACTATTCAACACAATAACTTTATTCCTTGATGGTCATGACACAAGAGGAACAGAAATAGGAAGATCATCTAAAGTACAATGGTCACATAAACACAGAAATTCTGGAATGAGAACTCAAGTAAGTATGGATTTTCATGAAATGGCTTTGTTTGTTTCTGATTCATTTCCATGTAGCCACTGTGATGGAGCAATGTTCACAGAAATGAACTTAAGAGATAAGATGGATAAGGCATATCGTATGGCTCTTGATGGAGGCTATACACTATTTGTGAAACAAGTAGTAAAGCAAGGTAGATTTAAAGAAATGAATTTCTGCCATCCAATTCGGAAGCAGGAGAATGCTGAACTATCAGATATGGATAAGCACTACAATGAAAGATTTGGTAGTTTCAGATCAAAGATAGAAAGGTTATTTGGAGAGTTAGGAATGTCATTTAAGAAGTTAAATAATCAGAAGCCTTTCCAAACATCAAATCCTAAGATATTCTCTTTGCAGTTTAGATTAGCATGCTTGCTGCTTAATATCAAACAGTTTGTTAAATTAGGAGAGCTCCAAGCACAACCTAATCAAATATCATGGATGGAGAGCCATTTTGACTATCCATCAACTGATACCCTCGACTTTGAGTCACTGAGAATCTCAACTCTAAAGGATATTACAGAGGATGCAAAGAAAATGTCTAAGTATCAAGCACAATTATTAACAGGTACAGATACAAATGAAGTGAGCAAAATAGTAGATCATAGGACAAAAGGAAAGAGAAAAGAATACTTAGTTCAATGGAAACACTATGAAGATCACACTTGGGTAAGGGAGGAAGATTTTGATACAAGGCAGTGTATGTGGACTACATTAGATGTCAAAAGAAAAAGGGTAGACACTACTAGGAGGATGTTCACATTGACAACACTGTATATTCTTCTAGGATATATTAGATATCTTTTAAAACATCAACCCTAACCAAATTCATAATCCATCATTTTGAGCAACTTGTATATTGTGGACATCCTAAATTTTTTTGAATGTTCTGATATTTTAAAAAATATGGTTGTATGTGCTAAAGCATGGTGTATTGATATAACAGAGCAATTTCAGAGAGGATGTGGATGACTATATATTAAAAGTATACATGAAACATGTTAGATGTACAATCACAGAATATAGAAGCAAGTATGGACCATATGAGTACATGTTAGAAGTATATATGAAACATGTTAGATGTACAATCACAGAATATAGAAGCAAGTATGGACAATACCTGTACTATAATATTATATATGGTTGAGAGATCTGATTAGTGTTGAAAGTATTAAAGAAAACAATATTAACATATTAACTACAAACACAACCCCATTGTCAGGGGACACCCTGTTTTCCATTTCCAGTTCCGACACCACACCCAGTTCCGACTCCATTTCCGACTCCGCTTCCGGTTCCGATTCCATCTCCGCATCCGCTTTCGGGAACAATTCCGCTTCTGGGAGAACTTCCACCAGTTCCGTTCGCCTTACCAGTTCCACTCCAATTTCCGACTTCCGCCCCGGAACAGTGTTGGAAATCAAGCGACTCGCATAAAAGGCGGCATCAAGGGTCGATCAAGGGTCAGGGGGATGCAGGGTTGATGGCGGGTGCCAAGCGTTGTCCCTGGCTGCGCAGCGTAGTATAATACGGGCTCGCTGACATTGGGGGTCCTTAGACTTTTCTCTTTGGATTTCCCCTTGTCAGGTGAGAACCCCCTCTCTTGTATGCTCTGTTCATTTATACATACTTTGGATTTCCCCTTGTCAGTTGTGTGGTAGTGTGATCTCCACGACTAGCCAGGGTTGCCCTTACACCCATATCACGACCAATACTCCGATCACCCCTCTCTTGGGATATATGCACCACGGCACTAGTACCCGAAACCGCCGGATCATCATATGCCCACCCAAATTGACCCAATCACACCCCCCGACTCCCCCGATGCCACAGGGACAGGTATCACGTGTTACCACGATTTACAACACCCAAAACGCTATCCAAGAACACCGAGCCCATCCCGAATCACGAGCTTTCCATCAGTCACGTGACCCAATCAAGGGACGCAACACGTCGAGCCGACCCTGCCCATACCCAGACTATGCCCCCTATCCTTCACTAAACTCCCGTTCCCGTTCCCGCATCCTACTTTACACTCCATCTCCAAGCCCAACCTATTCAACACACGTCGTCACTCCTATCGATACATGTGTGCCGCTCGCCCCATTCCATCATCCCTTTAGTATCACATCACCGATCCCTTGACCGCCAAGTGCCACCAGTAACTAATAAATACGTAGTCCCATGTACAACGAAATAGTAGTGAAATAACACCTCGTTTCCCCTCTCATTCCGTAGTAGAATTTCTAGTCGACACTAAAATCGTAAGACACACATACTTACTGTGCGCGCAGATATTCCTGTCTACTCTAAAATCTCACTCGATTTATCTCACAACCAGGAGATTAAATCAATTATTCTCAATATCATTCCCAGTATAAAAACCACAGATTAAGAGTCTCAGACTCTACTCACGATGGCACAGGCACCTACGACCACCCAATCACCACCAAAACACGACATACACAAATTCCGAGACATAAAACCAAAACTCAACAAGAACAACTGGATTTCATGGAAGAGGGAACTACTGGCAATGGCGAGGGACAGAGGGATATACAAAACCATCATCGGTATGGACATTTACCCTCCCAACACTGACCCACGCATCACAGTTATCGCCGGAATCGACATGATCGGCAACAGCCCACTCACACAACTACAAGACGAATGGGACGACAGGAACAATGTTGCGTATAGTCAAATCCTTCTATGTATATCACCAGAATTACAGACGGCCATCGACGAAACGGAATTATGTGCCAAGGCATGGAACATACTGATTAGGAAATTCGAATCAACCGATCCAAGCAAAATCAGTATTATTAGGACAAGGTATGAGAACTATCACATGACAGAGGGACAATCGGTCTCGGAATATATTACTACCATGAAAGAATATAGGAATCAATTGGCAAAAATGGGTGACCCCATTGCCGACTCCACACACTGTGCCACTCTACTCAGGAACGTACCTGAATCATGGAGACCCATCGCACAAACCATACGTATGATCACTAGAGACCCAGATGAAATCGAAGAGAAATTGGAAGTGCACGAAGCTGACCTAGGAGCCGTCGAGGTATCAACACAAGCGGCCACGGCATTTGTGGCACAGACTCGACAAGCCAGACGTTTCAACAACTCACCAACTCGACCGACATTCAACAGCTACAACACACATCAGAATCGACCCCCGACCCAACAATCAGGAGGACACAACTTCTCCTGCAACAACTGCAGCAAACCAAACCATTCAGCATCAAGGTATCACGCACCAGGAGGAGGGCTAGCGACACACGAACCATGGAGGAAATACAACAACGCACACGGAGGGAACATGATGGGAGGAGGGAACTCACAGGGAGGGGGATACAACGGACCCAACAGATTCGAAAATAACAGACCGACACCACCTCAGCAACACCAACCGAACACCAACAACGATTCAGCACAATTCGCCAACATACCGAAGAAAGACATCATCATGATGGCACACGAGGAGACGAAAACAAACCCCGAGGCCAGTGATATAATCCTATCGACAGATTCCATGGCACTATCAGCCATAAAGGACAATGTACACATCTGGCTAGTCGATTCCGGAACCACCAGTCACCTATGCGGCAACATCAATTTATTCGACGAAATGCATCCCACACCACCGATTTCCATCGAAACAGCCAGCGGAGACTCCTTCAGAGCCGATCAGAGGGGAACCATTAGAATAACACTACAAAGCGACGCTCACCTACACCTACCACCTCTAGCCCTCACACTGATCGACGTCATATACATCCCAAGACTCAACGCCAACTTACTCTCCGTAGCCAAAATGACCAATGCGAACGTAGACGTCATGTTCAGCAAGGACGACATGTCCCTACTGATGGGAGACGAAATCTTAGCCCAAGGAACGAGAATCGAGAACTTATACGCATACATGGCTCAACCGTCAAAGGAACCTGAACCAGAGAAGGCTCTCTACTCTGATAAACCGAATCAATTGACACTATGGCATCACAGACTAGCACATACTGCCACATCAACAATTCAGAAGATGTGGAAACAGCAGACAGGCGTCGGTTTACCAAAGATCAGTAGTGAGGAGGAGTTAAACATATGCACCAACTGCCCTTTCGGAAAACAGACGCGTTCACCAATCAAAAACATCGAGGACACACCTGAGAAGATCGGAGACATCATATCATCAGACCTATGCGGACCATTCGAAACATCAGTTGGGGGATACAAATATTTCATCACATGGATCGATCATGCCACTCGATACACACACATCAACTTTCTGAAGAACAAGGAATGCACAACCGTCACGAAATCATTCAAAGAATATATCGCATGGTTAAGGACACAAAGGAAAGCTGAAGTGAGGAGGATAAGGACGGACAACGGGGGAGAATACACCGGGAAGGAATTCGAAAGTACATGCAGTGAGCTTGCAATTGTTCACAAAACCACAACCCCTCACACACCAGAACACAATGGTATCGCCGAGAGATACAACAGAACTCTACAAGAAGGAGCCCTCACCCTACAGAACGACGCAGAACTCAGCAAACGATTCTGGGTATCCAGCATACACACCGTCAACTTCGTCAAGAACCGCATACTACACACAAAAATTAACAAGTCACCTTACGAGGCCTTCTGGAAAACCAGACCCAGACTCGATTGGCTGCGAACATACAGATCCAGGTGTTGGGCACTAGTCCCAAAAGCCACAAGGAAGAAGGGAGACTACAAAGCGATCGAAGGAATTTTTGTGGGATACTTTGACAACTCAAAATCTTACAAGGTGCGGATACCACGAACTCAGACGCTGATGAAGTCTAGAGATGC
Source organism: Gautieria morchelliformis (assembly GCA_015179125.1). Lineage (NCBI taxonomy): Eukaryota > Fungi > Basidiomycota > Agaricomycetes > Gomphales > Gomphaceae > Gautieria > Gautieria morchelliformis. Next base: position 21,537 of record WHVA01000862.1, read on the forward strand.
AGTATTCGACGAACTAAAACACGTCGAACATACAACTCTACACGTGGAAGAGGAGGATGACGACCCCTACCTATGGGTACTCGACGGAAAGCTACCATCATTTTCCCCACCGTCACAATCCAGAAATGATCCAGCTGGAGATGACGACGACAACAACATCCCACCACTCATCGATCTAAGTCTGGAAGAAGAGGAGGAGATTGAAGCGGAAGAGGTCGAGGGAATCGTGACGAAACAACGAGAGGAGGAGGAAAGAACAGAAACAGAAAACAACGAAAGGGAAGAATTAACAGAACAGTCAGAAGGGGGCACAGGAAGAGAAGGAAGCGAGGAAACAGCACCGAAGGACTTCTTGAAGGGACCATGGATGAATCCAACAAACACTGATTACGGGAAGGGAAAACGACACACAGCATTACTTACAGAGGTAGCAGCGATGGCACGAGGAAGAACGACACTTGAAGAAACGGAGACAGCATTCGTAGTATTAGCAGAGGACGAACCGGCGAGTTACAGAGAGGCGATGAAATCGAGGGACGCAGAGAAATGGAGGAAGGCATGTCAGGACGAATACGATCTACTAACGGGATACAAGACATGGGAACTAACCAAGAGACCTGAGGAAACAAACGTTGTAGGGAGCAGATGGACATTCAGAGTGAAGAGGGATAATCTAGGAGAAGTGGATAAGTTCAAGGTGAGATTCATTGCACAGGGATACTCACAAGTCCCAGGAGTCGATTTCCAAGAAACATATTCCCCCACCATTCGACTCACCTCAATTCGACTTATCCTCGCCCTCGCAACCAAATACAACCTAGAATTACGACACATCGACGTGAAGGGAGCTTACTTGAACGGAAAGCTCGACAATACCGTATACATGCGACAACCGGAGGGATTTATCAAACAGGGAGAAGAGAATTTGGTCTGCAAACTGAATAAAGGAATATATGGACTCAAACAATCGGGGAGAGTATGGCACGGGACACTGAAAGAACAGATGGAGAAAATGGGATTCAAAGCAGGAGAGGCGGATAGAACAATATTCCTCAGATTTGGGGAAGGAGACAACATCCAGATCGCAGGATGGTATGTGGACGATGGACTCCTTGCATCGAATTCGTTGACTGCAATGGAGAGGATGATCAGAGACATCAGGGGAGCTTTGACATACAGGATTTGGGAGACCCGACACGATTACTCGGTATCCAGATCGTTAGGAATCGAGAACACGGCACCATACACATCTCCCAACCAGCATTCATTAACACCATCGCCAAACGATTCGAAATAACATCCGGACGTACGATAAATTCCCCAATGGACCCAAACACCGAACTACGAGTCTCCACCTCCACATCCGAAATCATCGACTACGCTTACGCATCGATAATCGGAAGCTTGAACTACTGTGCAGTGGCACCCGACCAGACATAGCCTACGCAGTCAATAGATGCGCACAATTTTCATCCAAGCCTAACATCACTCACTGGGAAGCAGCCAAGAGAATTCTAGATACCTATTGAACACCAAAGAGTACGGTATAACATACCTCAGAGAAGGAGACGGGGCCATGGGATTCGCACACAACTTGGCAGGATATACCGACGCAGATTTCGCAGGGGATAAAGATGACAGGAGATCGACTACCGGATGGTTATTCACATACAACGGGGCACCTATATGTTGGGCATCAAAGAAACAAATCAGTGTCAGCCGATCGACAATGGAATCAGAGGTAGTGGCAGGATCGTTCGCTTCAGCAGAAGGGATATGGCTCATCAGGTTAGGGAGGGACTTCAGACACGAATTTACCCCCATCCCTATCTTCACCGACAACCAATCCGCCATCGCGTTCTCGAACGACAGCATCAACAACAGCAGGACGAAACACATCGATATCCATTACCATTACACCAAAGAACAAATCACGGCTGGAAATATCAATCTTTGATATATCAAATCGCTTGAGAATCCAGCTGACGTCCTCACCAAGCCGCTGCCAGCTCGCAAGCATCTCCACATCCTCGGGATCCTCGGAATGCGTCGAGCTTGAGGGGGAGTGTTGAAAGTATTAAAGAAAACAATATTAACATATTAACTACAAACACAACCCCATATCACGACCAATACTCCGATCACCCCTCTCTCGGGATATATGCACCACGGCACTAGTACCTGAAACCGCCGGATCATCATATGCCCACCCAAATTGACCCAATCACACCCCCCGACTCCCCCGACGCCACAGGGACAGGTATCACGTGTTACCACGATTTACAACACCCAAAACGCTATCCAAGAACACCGAGCCCATCTCCGGTGAACAATCAGAATCAGTATTGGTACAGGAAGTGTAGCAATAGAGATTTAACTGAACACATGTAGTTCTTAGATTGTGCAATACTTTGTGAGGTCAAAGAAAGTTATTAGGTGTCCAAGAGTCCAGATACTTTAAGGGGGAAAGCTACCTAGTGTCTTAGGACCGCGGGTCGAGTGAATTAAAGACAACAATAATCCCCAAGACGTGAAAAGATAGTTCTGCGCTTGAACTCTTCCTCAGTTCAAGTATGTCACTATTCTTGTGGCTTTTCTGGTTTTCCAACTTAACAAACGTAGGATATTAACTCACTTACCCTGAGTTAGGTTAATATCTGCAGTGCGTTGATTGATCAAGAAAGATCAATTACTCAAAAGGCTATTAACCCACTTAACTCAGAGTTAAGTTAATAATCTATTGCGTGAATTGAATAACTAATAACCAAGTCTATTAGATCACTGCTCAGAGTGGTGTCTAATGGTACATGATTACTAATCAGTTACTCTTAGTAATGTTGCTGTTCGCAGCGCGATTATTCAGAGCCTGCTGCAATTAAAATAGAGCACTCTTGTACTTCTCAGAGCCAATCAGAGTTGCTGCAATCTTAGACTGTAGCCAAGTCAGTGAGCCAGTACTTCGGTACAAGGCTGTGTTGAAGTCACACTTCAGTTACTCAAGGTATGAGTGGTTTGGGTGAAAGATGATTGATTGCCTCACTGCTCAAACTGCAGGCTATTTATACTGCATCTATCTAGCTTATGTAACTACTGCTAGGAACCTTGTAGAGGCTTCTACTACTGTGAAGAACCTTGTGGAAGCTTAGAGAAGCTTCAGGAAAGGCTTGGAAACTATTGGAAGGCTGTGGAAGGTTCTATTGCTATATTGGGTTAAAGTCACAGCTCTGTGACAGTAAAGCTAAGAATATGTAAGAAACTCCCACGCTCATGTGATTATCATGTGATGAAGGAAAGTCATGTGACTTCAAGCTGGATTGATGTCATGTGATTGTCAGGTGACCATAGATAATCAAGTGACTTTGAGGTCAGGTGATTGTCAGGTGACTGTAGATAATCAGGTGACTGTGCATGATCAGCTGACTTTGAGCTGTTTTTGAGGTCATGTGATTAGTCATGTGACCGTGGGTGATTCTCATCTAAACTATCCAGAGATTGTTGTATCTTGTGGACCCAATGTGAGTGTAGCATAGAAATATTAATACAACCTTCCTTGAGGACATTTGAAACTAATTAACTACCTAGTAAATGTTCATAAATAGGTAGCTACTTTGTGGACGATCCCTAACACCCCCATCCCACCTTGCCTTTGCTCCCATTCCATGATACAACGGTGACGGGTTGTCCGGTTGCCTCCATGGACACCGGTACCATTGCAATAATGACGGAAAGAGCTCTGCGACCTCCGATCCGGGACACTTTCCCACAGGCTGCAGGGCTCAATTGAAGCGTTCAGACCACGTCTTTGCGATTTTATATACATTGAACAGGAAATGATATGTCGTTGCTTAGAATGGTTGACTGTATTGATCTCATGGGTGTACAACACCCATATGTCATGTACTGTACTGTGTCAATTTTTTTCCCTTTGATGTCTGTGATGCATCCGAAATATTTGTTCAATTCAAGCCCCATGTTCGTTGCCAGCCACGTGCCTCATTGTGAAAGACATGACGGACATTGAGATGGGGTGAACCTTGCATACAACTTGGTTCCTCGCGCATTTCCCGTTGCTAGTCTTAGACTTTGGCCACCTATGCAAGCTCCCCTTCTCGCAGGACAGGCCTTGGGGGGCCCCGCGAGCACGCACCTTCAAAGCACAGCGCTTGTCCGCACAGATTCACGGTATGGGGTAATGATAGCGGGAGCTGGAAGCGAGGATTAGATGGTGTTTTGCAGGCAGACCATAGTGGGGAGACAATGGAATCTGCGTGGATCACATTCGGAGTTAGCG
>WHVA01000863.1:0-25770 GCA_015179125.1 Gautieria morchelliformis
CTCCCTTTTGTCCATGCGCCTGACGCTCCTAGGCACTATGTCACCATGATAGCGGACTCCAGGGAAGACTCCAAGGAAGGTGATGCCGATAGGACCATGGATGTGAAGGTATATGCTGATGGATCCGGGGTAGATGGAGGCGCAGGAGCTGCAGCGGTCCTATACAGGCAGGGGAGAAGAGCGGCAGTGCTAAGATGTCAGCTAGGGCCACTCACTGAGCACACCACGTATGAAGCTGAGGCGGTCGGTGTCGCCTTGGCCCTCGAGCTGCTGGGACGCGAGAGGGGTATGAGGACAACGGCCATACTCCTCGACAACCAGGGAGTCATACAGGCGGTAAGGGACATCCAGCCCCGGCCGGCATGGTACATACTGGGCCACATTCACAACCTGGCAAACAAGCTTGCTGCCCCCACCCGAAGGCGCAAGACGACACTGGAAATAGCATGGATATCAGGTCATGATGATGTGGTCGGAAACGAGGAGGCAGACTTGGAGGCAAGGAAGGCGGCAGCAGGGGAGGGGGACCCGATGAGTGCATTCCCGGCCTTCTCAAAGACTGACATTTTGCCGTGCAGCTTGGCCGCGACACGACAGGAGTTCAAGGTGGAACTGCGGCACACATGGAGGGAATGCTGGACACGGTCCCCTCGTTATGCCCGAATGGAAAAGATAGATGACCACCTCCCCTCGCGCACGTACCTAGGCGATACAGCAAAGCTCACATGGGCGCAGCATAGCCTGATCACAGAACTAAGAACAGGCCACACACCGCTCAACAAACACCTCCATCGAATTAGAAAAGCGCCGTCCCCCCTGTGCCCCTCGTGCCACAAGGCTGACGAGTCCACCCACTACTTCCTCATCGACTGCCGTGTGCACGAACACGCATGCCATGGACTTAGAAGGAAGCTGGGGCCGAAGTCCTCGTCTGTGAAGGAGCTACTAGGAAAGCCAGACTCAATGGCGGCACTGCTCGATTATGTCACAGCGACGGGAAGACTTATAGGAATATTTGGTGATGTCTCAATGCCACCTCCTTAGCTTAAGAATAGATCTTTCTGCCTGACAGGTAATACTGGACTGCTGACACGTCAGTGACACGATCTGCCTTACTTCACTTCACCACACACTATGACCTACACTCCACACCCCGCAATCTACAACCCATGACCGCATTACCATCCCATACCACACCATACCCCACCTAGCTCGAGCAGCGACGTGCAACGACTCGGCGCAGCAAGACCATGAAGACACTGGATCTTTATCATCTTCGTCTGCGGCGCTCCTTCTTGTCATGCTGGCCCGCTACTGTGGCCGAGCACTTACTCAGCCAGACCAACACCATCAGCAAATACCCATGGGGAGAGGAGGAGTGCTTATCTCGCGAGAGGGGGGCGGTAAACGGCTCTAGGAGTCGGGCTGGCGGGGGGAGAAGGACCTGTCGCCGGTGCATCCGCCCACTCAAGGATGCAGCGGGTTGGGAGTCCCAGGGAGCGAGGGGAAAGGCCCACCCACTTTAAGTACAATGCGTGTAGCGACCACCATAGGCTTAGCCTGAGGTCAAATAAATTGATATAAAAATAAAAATAAATAAAAAATAAAAAAAGTGTCACTTCAAACAGCTAAGCCGTGTTGCGAGCGAAAGTCATAGCGCGAAGTAGTAACGAGCTCACATATCCTCAAGCGTACCTTGTATTACCAGTTTATTCACGGCGGTATCTCCCCGAGTGTCGGCCCCAGCTTCAAGTTGGCTCAGCTCCGGCGCGCCAAGTCGCAGATTAGCTAAGTCAAGCTGATTCCCAGACGCGGGACGGCGGCCGAAGCCGGGCTGGACGCCAGTCACCACTTTCCGCACCGACTTGGGCGCGCGCTTCCCCATAGCCGCCCCGAGCGCGTTTTTAACGCATGTCCTGCAGCCTATCAAGATTGAAGGACATTCCCGGCACTCACTGTGCGGTAAGTGAGGGCTATGTTCAAAAAAGCTTAGTCTGGTCCTTCTACGGGACATGGCTGAGCTAATACGATTATTTTTTTTCTAGAGCGTCTATTCCTCGTCCCATTCCCTCTCGCAGCACACCCCCCGCGCCGCACGGCCCACTCACCTCCCCCTGCACCCGCACGGCTACCACCACCGCACGCGACGCGGCCGCGGCCGCCACCTCCACCGCCACCTCCCTCCACGCGCTCTCTGCCGTGCGCACCACCTCCACGCGCACCTCCAATGTCCTCCATACTCGCCTCCACCTCCACCCGCGCGAACGCGCACATACCGCGTGCCCTTCCACCTCCCCCTCCACCCTCACGACACCGCCACAGCACGCGACCCGGCCGCCACGTGCCACCACACGCCTCCCACCGTACGCACGCGAGACCACAGCATCTCTCGTGCACGCTACCCATAGAGTATTATTTTAATCTTATGAAATATATGTATTAAGTCGTGACTTGCGTACTAAAATAATTGCGACCTGCTAAACTTCCTTTGAGGTTGGAAATATTCACCCGCTCCCTTGACACTGACGACATTCTAAAACAGCCTTGGTTTGACCTGACACGAGGCGGAGACCCTGATTTAGCGAGGCCACAACTCGACTCGGTGTCACTTTACTCAGAAAGTCACGACTCGGCCTAAAACAACGTCAATGCGCCAAGCAGGAGTCGAGTCGACAGACTCGAGATTACATTTGCCCTTTTGAAGTCCGGATTCTCAGCCCTTCAAAAGGCGAAGCGATCGGTGAAAGATGGTCGATTATCTCAGGATCTATCACAGCTGTCGAGGTCCTTTCATAAGTCAGACCGGAGTCAGGGGTAGTGACGTACACTGTGCTATGAGCCAGCCACGACGACTGTGAACGAAATGACCGGGAAAGACCTGTCAAGTTATGAAACACCCATGCGTAAAATCAACCGTTCGAGTGGATGGTACTTGGAGCGTACGTACGCACGGTGATTTCGGACCTCGCAGAAATAGTCGACCTGTCAAATCGTTTGGATGCTGTGAGCCCACAACGGCAATATGGAGAGAGAATGTGAAAAAGGAAATGTACGGGTTGCTGAGGACAGGCGGTCAGGTTAGTGGAGGAATTGGATGAAGTCGAGAGGAAGGACGGCAGTCAATACTGACCACGATCATACGTAGGTCCAGTGCAAATGGTCGTGGTGTATTGGAGTGAATAATCTCATGGAAGACAGTGCCATCAACGCTGAGCAGAGCGCTAATGTACTGCTCCGATCGATTGCGTGACTTTTCCGTGACACTCTCAAGTCTCGTCTCGGGAATGTAGTCATCTCATAATATATGGTCCGTGCACAGTGGGCAGGCCCTGTCGAATTGGCCATATAAACCACCGCCAACATTACTCACGCTTTCTCCTTGTCCACGACCTTGTCCACGACCCACTTCATAACTTGCCCTCAGCTGTCTGGCACTTTATTGCCCCCAATCGTTAATCTTGTGCTCACAGTACCTTACATTCACCCATCGTGCACCATGTTCCAATACGTCATCCTTGTTTTACTTGCGTTGTTCAACACTCTGCCAGTGGCGTACACCGCGCCCGTCTTCCAACCACACAGCGGCGACGCCACTTTCTTCCGCCCCGCGGTTGGAGCATGCGGGGACACCAACACTGTTTCGGATTTTGTTGTCGCCGTCTCGTTCGAATTTTTTCATTCCTTGTGAGCACAATTCCTATGTGTGCGATATAGCGATATAGTGTAGACACTGACCGTAAAGCCTTCTTTGCCAGTGGTCCACAAACCAATGGGAACCCTATGTGTGACCGCCGGATCCAAGCCACAGCTCGTAAGTCGTCACCTTCTTATAATTGGCCATACATTGGGTTCTGCTTTCTCGCAGCTGGCGGGAAAACCGTCACAGTAACGGTCAAAGACTTGCGCTCACTTCGACCTCGACATGTCTCCTGCTGCGTTCGAGCAGCTAGCCGACCGTAGCGTGGGACGGATTCATGCAGTAAAGTGGCACTTACTATGATGTATCGTAATTTAGATGTTGGCTTTTCGCAGGCGGAAAGTTGAAGGGAAGTAAGGTGTACGAAGGGGTTCGGATGTGTCCAGAACCAGAGAAAGACTTTTTTGTTTGTACACCTGATCTGTGGGAAGGCTCAGAATGCATAGCGCTATTTAGTATAAATCTTTGTACTAGTGGATGAATTTTCGATTCGAGCAGCTAGCCGGCCGTAGCGTGGGACGGATTCATGCAGTGAAGTGGCACTTACTATGATGTATCGTAATTTAGATGTCGGCTTTTCGCAGGCGGAAAGTTGAAGGGAATTTAATGTTGGACAATTGCTAATTGAATCATGCACACACATATGTCGCTATAGTGAAATCTGACGAATCACAATATATACTCTGCCTCGAAAATTCATCCACTAGTACAAAGATTTATACTAAATAGCGCTATGCATTCTGAGCCTTCCCACAGATCAGGTGTACAAACAAAAAAGTCTTTCTCTGGTTCTGGACACATCCGAAACCCTTCGTACACCTTACTTCCCTTCAACTTTCCGCCTGCGAAAAGCCAACATCTAAATTACGATACATCATAGTAAGTGCCACTTTACTGCATGAATCCGTCCCACGCTACGGTCGGCTAGCTGCTCGAACGCAGCAGGAGACATGTCGAGGTCGAAGTGAGCGCAAGCCGCGCATTTGTCTTTGACCGTTACTGTGACGGTTTTCCCGCCAGCTGCGAGAAAGCAGAACTCAACGTATGGCCAATTATAAGAAGGTGACGACTTACGAGCTGTGGCTTGGATCCGGCGGTCACACATAGGGTTCCCATTGGTTTGTGGACCACTGGCAAAGAAGGCTTTACGGTCAGTGTCTACACTATATCGCACACATAGGAATTGTGCTCACAAGGAATGAAAAAATTCGAACGAGACGGCGACAACAAAATCCGAAACAGTGTTGGTGTCCCCGCATGCTCCAACCGCAGGGCGGAAGAAACTGGCGTCGGAAATAACGAAGAGAAGTATGAGAACTCACCAGTGATGCCTAAGTCCTCTTCTGGTCGAAGATAGGAATCTACAGGAGAAGGCTCAAGACGATGATCACAGCGAGGTCAAGCTTGCACAAGATGGATGTATGATAATTGAACTGAGGAATATACATGCGAATGTAAACTACTTATATCGAATGCTTGTACGGTATCAGCGAATAGGAAAGAGGCCGTCGTGAGTTAGGGTTGGATAGGGGTGCGCAGTCATGATATGAAATAGATGGAATAAACATACAATAGAGTGAAGGAGGGGTGCGAACATGAAATGACAGAGAGTAAAGATGGCGAAGGCACTTATGTATGAAACCATGTCTTGGGACTCGCATACATGCTACCCTGCATGGACTCTTCGTCTACTGGGTTGATCCCACATGACCTATGACGTATTGGAACATGGTGCACGATGGGTGAATGTAAGGTACTGTGAGCACAAGATTAACGATTGGGGGCAATAAAGTGCCAGACAGCTGAGGGCAAGTTATGAAGTGGGTCGTGGACAAGGTCGTGGACAAGGAGAAAGCGTGAGTAATGTTGGCGGTGGTTTATATGGCCAATTCGACAGGGCCTGCCCACTGTGCACGGACCATATATTATGAGATGACTACATTCCCGAGACGAGACTTGAGAGTGTCACGGAAAAGTCACGCAATCGATCGGAGCAGTACATTAGCGCTCCGCTCAGCGTTGATGGCACTGTCTTCCACGAGATTATTCACTCCAATACACCACGACCATTTGCACTGGACCTACGTATGATCGTGGTCAGTATTTGTGGGACGAAGGAGATATAATAATCTGTTATATTACGATCTGTACAAGATCATCTGTCCTTATATACTAATTATGATGTTCCTATATTACCAATCTCTTCGAGCTGCTGTGCCGATGCGATGCCGGTGCACCAGCAACCCGGGGTCGAGAGCGATCTCGAACCTCCGGCTAAATGCGTGCCGGCTCTGCCTCGGCGGTGTCATCGTCCCGATTACTAACACTCCCCCTCAGCGAGAAGTCCCTTCGGTAAAATCCTAATTTCCCTAATAGATACCTATGTTGGTGCATGTCTAATCCCTTTGTAAATATGTCCGCTACGTTCTCCTTTGTCGGTACGTATGTAAGTGATGCCTCGTGAGAGACCACTTTCTCACAGATGAAATGATATGCGACATTGATGTGTTTGGTACGCGCATGATACGTTGCGTCATGCGATAGTGTAATGGCGCCTAGATTGTCTGATCGAAGTGACGTGGGCTGGGTTTGATCGATTCCAAGTTCCTCGATAAAACGCCTCAGCCAGATTAATTGCTTGGCGCCCTCGGTAAGTGCCATGTATTCGGCCTCCGTGGTAGATAGTGCGATCATTCGCTGCTTCTTCGAGCTCCATGCAATGGTTCCTCCTCCTAGTATAGCTACGTAGCCACTAATAGATAGTGCGTCGTTTCTATTAGCATAATCCGAGTCAACAAATATTTCGAGGTCGAGACCAGCGTCTCGTCGGAAGATTATGCCGTTGTCACGTGACCCCTTGAGGTACCTGAGCGCGTGCTTGATCGCCGTCCAGTGCTCGGTTCCGTAAGTAGTAGTGAATTGGCTCAAGTGTTGTACGGTAAAAGCCAAATCAGGTCGCGTGCTGAGTGCTGCATACATGAGTGATCCGATCGCCTTAGCATAGGGTACTTCGGCAGTTGGACCTGTCGAGTCCATGGGTGTCGTGAGTTTGATCATTTTATGCAGAGGTGTAGATACGGAATGTGCCGTTGTCATGTTGAATCGATCGAGTATGATGTCGATGTAATGTCCTTGAGACATGATCAGTGTTCCCTCATCCCTATTCCTCTCAACTCTAATTCCCAAGATTTTCTTCATTTCTCCTAAATCTGTTAAAGGGAATTTCCCATGAAGCTCCCCCTTGAGCTTAATCATCCCTCCTTTGGAGTCAGCAAATAGTCCAAAGTCGTCCACATATACTGATATGACTTCGATTGAGTCCTTATCTTGTCTGATGTAGACGCATTCATCGGCTGTACTTTGATGGAAGCTGAGATCGAGTAGTAATTTGCGTAAGCGCTGATGCCAAGCTCGTCCCGATTGCTTGAGTCCGTAGAGCGCTCTGTATATTCTTAGAACGCGTCCAGATCCATCATCAAAACCGTCGGGCTGGCGCATGTAGATCTCCTCATCTATGGTTGAATTGAGGTAGGCGCCTTTGACATCCATCATTTCGATTTCCCAATCGAGTGTGTTTGCGATCGCTAGTAGAACACGTAGTGAATCGAATTTGACCACGGGTGAGGTTATCTCGTAGTAATCCATCCCTGGCCTCTGTGTGAATCCTTGAGCCACAACCCTCGCTTTAGCCTTATCGAATTGTCCGTCCGGTTGTGTTTTGACAGCGTATACCCATCGGCAACCGATAGCTACTCGTCCGGGTGGTAGTTCTGTTAGCTCCCATGTTCCTAACGTCTTGTGTTGGTCCATCTCAATTTCCATCGCTTTCTCCCAGATCGGCGCATCATCACGTGATACCGCCGCTCTGTAATTCTCAGGTTCAGTGACGATTTCTTTCGTTATGTAAACCTGCTCGGTGCATCCTGAATTATTCAGCTTCCGGTAATCCGGTCTCTGAGTGATACGCGCGCTCCGTCGAATCTCTGGAGCTGGCGCTTGTTCAGGTGGATCAGGAACGGGTGTTGTCTGGGGTGATGACGTCTGTGGGGTAGATGTGATCGGGTCCGGCACATGCTCGCGCGGTGAGTGCTCCCCCTCGAGCGGTGCCGTGTCGTCATCGTCGTAATCTGGGATGGGGTAGAGTCGGTTGTCATTTTCGTCAAATGTAATGTTCCTAGATACTTGAACGTGCTTTGAGGCTTTATTGTAGTACCTCCAGGCCTTTGCATGTTCAGCTACTCCGACGAATATATGTTCTTCTGCCTTTGGATCAAGTTTGGCTCGACGTTGATCCGGCACCATAACCCAACAATTTGTCCCGAATTCCTCTAGACGTGCTAGGTTCGGCTTCTTGCCGAATAGTGCTTGGAACGGCGTTGCGTCATCTCCAAGCGCTCGCGTGGGTGATCGATTTTTGATGTAACACGCGTAAGCCACGGCCTCGGGCCAGAGTATTTTTGGCAGGTTCTTGGCAAATATCATTGCACGTGCGTGCTCGAGTAAGGTCCGGTTGAGTCGTTCGGCGATTCCATTCTGGGCTGGGGAGTATGGAGCTGTGGTCTCCATGATAATGCCATATTTTGCACAAAATTCCTTGAAATTTTTATTGACATATTCCCCTCCATTATCTGAGCGAAACCTCTTCAGTTTCTGACCTGTTTGGGTCTCGAGGAATGCCTTGTACGTCTCGAAGTGTTTGAGCGCTTCATCTTTGGTGCTCCCAAAATAGATTACCGTGTACCTCGATTTGATGTCCGTGAAAGAATAAAAGTACTTTTCACGTGATGGTCCCTCGGTCTGGGCAGGTCCCCATACATCGGATACTGTTAGGTCACCGACCTGGTCTACAGTGTCCTCGGCTCTTTTGGGGAACGGCTCCACATGCCGCTTGCCTTGTATGCATGCCTTGCACTGGCTCGGCTCGGTTGACTCGTCGATCTCAAGTCCGGTGACTAGATCGTTAGATTTCAACAATTTTATGGAGTTTATGTTGACGTGCCCTAGTATCCTGTGCCATTTATCCCATGACCGTCCCTTTGCCGCTGCGGCAAAGTCCCGTGCCTCGACTGATCGAGTGACCCGTGCCTTCATACAGAATAGCCACCCACGCTTCTGTCCCTGTGCGAAGGTAACTCCGGCGCGTGATTTGAATTCGACGCCGGTGCCTGAAAATGTGGCCGTGTTACCCTTATCAGTTAGCCGCCCTACACTGATAAGGTTGTTCGGCGCATCTGGTGCGTGTTTGACGTCACGTAGCTCGATCGTGTTCGTCTTGGCACCGATCTTGAATTCCATGTATATAGTGCCTCGGCCTTGTGTATGTAGTACCGCACCGGGTGAAATTCCTTCGATTTCTGATGGTTCCTCGGCATAGCTAGCGAAATCATTTCGGCTTCTAGCTATGTGTGTTGTTGCCGCTGAATCGGCTAACCAGTCGGATGCGGATATAGCACTGTATGCTACCTCCTTAGATACAAATGCGAAGTCCTTTTCTTCTGCTTGTTTGACTGTTTCTTTGTTCCCTGATTTGAACGATTTCGGTGCTTGGCCCTCCTTGCCGCCACCTTTCGCCCAACAGTCCTTCACGTAATGACCCTTCTTGCCGCAATTTCGGCACTTTCCCTTTGTTGCTCCTGAGTCATCTTTCTTGGACCTGTGACGTTGTTGCGCCTTAAGCGCCGTCTGCCGTGCCGATCCAGCTTTCCGTGCTCGATCCTCATCGAGGACCCGAGCTATTAATATATCAGCTGTTGTCCCGGCTCCACTGGCGTTTACTGCCGTAATAAACGCCGACCAAGAATCTGGTAATGACGTCAGCAACGTGTTCGAGAACTCGGTGTCACTGATGTAATGCCCCCGCGCATTCAATTCCTGTTGAATGCCGCGGAGCTTGCGTACGTGCTCCTCCATGTTCGCGCCGTCCTCGGCAAGCGTCCGGAAGAAATCTCTTCGGAGATTTACAATCCCCACTGCTCCCTTTGATTCGAATATTGCTTGTAGACTAGTCCATACAGCAAACGCAGACATCGTCTGATTGATGTAAACTAGTTGTTCATCGGCAACTCTGAGGCAAATCTCTTTTCTAGCCTTCTTGTCCTTCCTTCTCCAATCGTCGATCTCCTGCTGTTCGGTCGCAGTGACGTTGTCGGCATCTGCCGGTCTCGGTTCCATCTCCCTGCCGATAGCCACGTCCCACAGATCTGAGTCATCGAGTATCCACTCGAGCCGCCGGCGCCACGCCGCGTAATTGTCCCCGTTCAAGGGGTCGATCTTGTACGTGTTGTTGCTACTCGACATCGTCGATCGGTATTGAGTTATTGGAGTATAGAGCGTAGTTAGATTTGTAGTAGTTTAGTTATGCGCGGGGCCCATAACCTGTGGGACGAAGGAGATATAATAATCTGTTATATTACGATCTGTACAAGATCATCTGTCCTTATATACTAATTATGATGTTCCTATATTACCAATCTCTTCGAGCTGCTGTGCCGATGCGATGCCGGTGCACCAGCAACCCGGGGTCGAGAGCGATCTCGAACCTCCGGCTAAATGCGTGCCGGCTCTGCCTCGGCGGTGTCATCGTCCCGATTACTAACAGTATTGACTGCCGTCCTTCATCTCGACTTCATCCGATTCCTCCACTACTAGCTGACCCAGCAGCCCGTACATTTCCTTTTTCACATTCTCTCTCCATATTTCCATTGTGGGCTCACAGCATCCAAACGATTTGACAGGTCAACTATTTTCTGCGAGGTCCGAAATCACCGTGTGTATGTACGCTCCAAGTATCATCCACTCGAACGGTCGATTTTACGCATGGGTGTTTCATAACTTGACAGGTCTTTCCCTGTCTTGTCGTTTACAGTCATCATGACTGCCTTTACGCTCATAGCACAGTGTACGTCAGTACCGGATCTCCCCGGTCATGCCTCCCCTCCACACCCTATACTCACAACCTGTGCAGTCTGTCTCAGTGATGTTCTATTGGAATTATCTTGCTCGATGCAGACGGCGGACGTATGGTAGTTGCACAAGCATGAGGCGGTTACGTGAAATGTCCTTAGTAGATATACGGCTCCTCATCCGAATGGTTGCATACACTGTGTTTGAGAGTGTGGTTATGGTGTGAGTGCTGGCTAGAATCTTTCTGTGCTCACGCTTTGCTGGTGGCTCCGTATGAGAAAATGAGCGGCGCCATGTTTTTCTCATCTATTCTCGCTCCCTTCATATGACTGCGGCTCATCTGCGTGTTCCCTGCATCTAGAGCGTCCATCAGTGCTATTTTCAAGCCAGGGATGGATGCGGAGACTCTCCTATTAGCCACTCCTGAGTCTTACGCTGTTCTGTGTCTTGCCGTTCTAGGTCCAATCAGTGTTGTCATGATTGCTATAGCGCCATTTGTTATGATACTCCATTTACGACATTAATGATATCACCAAGGCTCGTACCCAAGTTACATACAGATATCCCCGAACCCCCGACTCGCATACACACGACACCGAGCCAATACACCCCCGAGCACGCATACAAGGCACGCCAAGCGAATCGTCATCATATGGAATGCGTCGATCACATCAATCTCGATCGACAGACTGACCCGAGACACTGATCCCCGCTTAGACATCAATTCAATTGGGATCAAGGTACATATGCATCCGATCGTCCCTGACCGGACTCGACCGCTGCTCCACAATTCCCCCTCGCACATCACACACATGTCTCTCCACATCATCGTCTTATGTACAAATAATCCTTAGCATTCCCTTGTCATATTCATTCGATAGCTCGCCCAAGTCTATACTACACATCCCCCTATATCCCTGCGTCACATGCCACACATACCGCATCGACGCCGAGCCCTTCCCAGTAGTTAAGTAGTACAAACAGATGTAACAATGATACACGAAAAACATTAGCTTCACCTCTCCACCGTCTCAAAGTTCTCGATCGAAGTAGTTTCTATAATACAAACAGTCCCCTCAGCACTCAAACGTCTACTCGATTCAGCTCCACTTGAAGCTTGAATCAATTCCCAACTCCAAATACAAATCCATTTAGAATAACTCTTATCACCATTTGCCGTCTTTCTCATATTTTCCACTTCACGGGTACGTTAACCCATGTTTTGTGGCTTACTAATATCGCCTAGCATTTAAGGGAATTCCCTTTAACAGGATATATCACAAGCCTGGTTCCCTTGTTTCTTTCGCAATCATTCCGAGCCAGCACTGGATTCATATACAACGTATTACGACAAGGTGCCACATGGCGTGTCGCGTATCTCCCGATAGAGTCAGCAAAGCCTTCTACCTCCGCCACTTGCTCAGATAAATGTTTCCTGGGTTGATAGAGAATCTCAGAGTCCGGAAACTTATTCATCAATTACCAGTACCATTTTGAGTACAGCACTCGCGAAGCATATGGCGCAAATTGCACGTGGCCTGGCCGTTGAGTACGTATTGTTTATCTTGCGATTTTGAAGTGACGGGACTTGGTGGCACATGGTGACTGAAAGTATGCATGATCTCTTCTATTCCACACTGTTGGTTAGAACCTACATCGTTAGGTTTCCTTGGCAACCCCGAGCTCGTCGATAAATGGACACTTAACCAAGCTCGACAGTACGAAGGGCTTCGGAAGTGTGCAGAACTAGAGAAAGAATTTTTGTTGTATGCCTGGTCTGTAGGGGGTTGGCTCAGAATTCAAACTCGCTATCTAGTATGAACCTTTTCACTATATGTCTATTACGGGATGAATTTTCGACGCAAGTTATATGTTCTAGTTCCCCGCCGATCGTCAGACTTCCGCCCACGGATAGAAGGACCAGCTGGGTTCTTGTGCGAAAATAGCGGCTAAGTGTATAGAAACTCCATGGCGACATATTGGTATACTTGTTTCAATTAATAGTTATCCAACATTCACTTCCCTTCAACTTTCTGCCTGCGAAAAGCCGACATCTAATTACGATAGAACCCATCATTCACGTTGGTTCACAGTAGGTGCCAGGTTACACCATGGAGCCGTCCTACCCTCGGATCGGCCAGCTGGTCGAATGCTGCGGGCGACATGTTGAGATCGAACTGAGCGCAACCCGCGCATTTGTCTTCAACCGTCACGGTGACGGTTATCCCGCCAGCTGCGAGAGCCGCTGGAGAGTCTCGAATCTCTCTCTATCTTCTTGAGTTCACCCATGGCCTCCGGTGCGTGTGTTATTGGCACGTATTCCACTAGCACTGACACCGCCCTCTCTTTTACGACTGAGGTCCCTCCGAGCTTCTCTGCGAATCGTGCCTTGTTTTGCTGGACCCAGTTGGCGGCCGCGGGGTTGCCGAGCTCGTACACTATGCCTCCGTTGGCTAGGATTTTTGCTCCTATGAAGGTGACCTCTGTGCATTGCGTGTCTTCCTCGAGCTGCTCTAGGCCTCATTTGCTTTCGCTACCAGTTCCTGCTCGGTGAGTTCAGCTAGCGCGTGGTGCTCCACTCTGGGCTCTCTGTCTATTAGTATCTGGCACTCTCTGGCTCTGGCTCTTGCCAGGTTGTTCGGGGTGGGATAGGGGGATGTTACCTTTCAGGGCAGCTGCGTACGTGGTGCCCTTTTCTGCTTCTTCTCTTATTTCACTTCTTATCCTCTCTACACTGCAGATTTCTTCTACCGCCAGGTTTGCCTCTTCCGCACTGCTTTTAGCCGTATCTGTCGCGCCCCGCGCCGCCTCCACAGTCGAGTCGAGTTTGGTGAGTATCGGCGCGAAGCCGTCCTCGATGTACTGCAGGAGAGCTTTGCTTGCAGCCCTTGCCTCTTCGTCTATCATGAGGATCGCTACGCATCTGACTCCTTCCTCCATTGTCTTTCCCGTGGCGCTGTGGGCTAGCGACAGGAGTAGGTAGCTGAGCTGATCTGAAGTGGTCGGGTTGTCTTTGGTGAGGAAACCGTGCCTATCCAGGAATGCTCGGGCCTGATCTCTGTCGCGGACCGTGGTGTATGGGTCTGCAAGTAGCTCTGTCCTGTTCTTTGCTCCTACTTGCTGGCTGCTGGCTCTCATTCGTGGGACCGGCGCCGCGGAGGCCGTTGTGGGGTTTGCGTTTTGTGGCATGGCCCCTTTTTTTCTGTTTTTCTCTGCTGGGTCTGTTTTACTGTGATTATAGTGTGTTTTCGGTAATCTATCTGTGAGTCTGGTTGTTGTGTGCGGGTGGGATGAAATTTTTAGGTTTTGTGTGGTGGTGGTAGGCGTGAGAAAGCTCACACGTCTAGATAATAATTAAGTCGCCTCTTATCACCCCACCATCAGATGACCACGCGCAAGGCTACTATTCATGTGGGAATGCGGATCCATTCCTAGTAGAGTCTAGCAACAGCTCGGTGTTCTCGTTGGCGTTGCGGGAGAACGGGTCGCCAGCTTTGTAGTAGACTCCATGACCTTCACTCTATCCTTCGCCAGGTGCATCGCACCTTCTGCTGCTCAGGCTGCGATGAACGACGAGTAATTAGCGTAGATCATCCGGGCAGAACGCGATCATACACCTTAAAAGCGGCAGCAGCCTTGTTAGCCACAGGTTGGCGGTTAGGGTCATGATATTTATAGTGATGGCGGGGATTTGGAAGGTAGGACTCTATGGAGTTTGGCTTGCAGACCTTACATGCACAGATTTCGATTGGGGACGATTCCGTTGGGGGAGAGTTCCTTGGCACATTCTGGAGTTAGCGGCGGTGATATTTAGCGCCCGCGGACAATAGTCTTCGTGGCTGTACCAGCACGACGCCGCAGACGCCAAATGCTCCTCGCAAGCACACGTCGACGACCTTCGCTGTGATCACCTCAGGCAGACGGTCAATGCAGCAGCCGGATCCCGAAGATGAGCATTTGCCAGCACTACCACAAACGGCTGGCGGAAGTGGCAGTAAAAAGTCCAGAGCCCCATTGCCGAGCGAATCCCGTGACTGCAGAAGCCTTGACGGCAGGCAGGGTGCGTCTAATACTTCTGTCAGTATCGCTGTAAGCTGACCGTGGGAGCTCCACGTCGACGCAGCGCATGCAAGGTCATGAGCGTACGATATCACCGGGCGTCCTAGTCGCACGTGGGGCTGCCTCGCACAAACTTCTGGTGCTGGTGGAACATTCTCTGTGACTCCTACATCTCCCCGTGCTCAGCGGCCCGCGCGACCATCAACTTTACGTGATTCCTCGAGCGCTGGAGTTCCGTGGACGAGGTGGCATTTAATGCAAACGGGAACAGTCCATTTGGGGATGATCCTGGCGGATGGCAACAGTCTGACAGTCGCGTCATGCGGGGAGTGCAGAGAGCCCGTTGGGTGGGAGGGAAGGTCGTAGTGTTCTGGGTGAAGGCTTACGAGCTGCTGGACTGCCACATCTGGCTCGGAAAATGTCTTCGCTGAAGGCATTCCGCAACGCCGAACACGGATTAGCGGTGGATTGCGGAGCAGGCCTTCACTGAACGGCAGTAGGGATGGAGACCTGGACGAATTGAGGCGTGGGATGGCACATGTTGGGATTGGGCTGCCCGTCGAAGAACAGGATCTAGGAACACTGTCCACCTTCTGCATCTGCCTCTGTGCGATATGGCGCTGCACGCAATATTCACCGTGCTTTGTCTAGTAGCTCCTCATGGGCAGGCACATCGCTCGGGTCGTATGGTGCAGATGGGGAGGGACCTCACATAATTCCGCTACGCACGTATCGATCGCCATACGTGCTACCAGAGAGAACGATGCCACGACACACCTCACAGCACGAACATTCGCATACCTCGCCCTATGGCCGGGCCACGCAAACGCCATCTTTGGAGCACGCCCGGCTAATGCTCGACTCCCTCACCATGTTCGACACGCAGCTGGCGCGCATACCTACGTCCTCGTCCGCTCGGGACCTACCGCGCAAGCTTAGTCCACGCGAATGGACTCAATACGTTGCTCCGCACATGCGCTCGAGGCGCAGATCGAGGCTGAGGTGGAAGATGCTCCGACGCATTTCGCCGCATCGGAGGTGTGGTGTCAGGTAGGAGGGGAGTATCGCGGAAGCGTGAGGGTGAGCGAAGAGCTTGTGAAGACGGTGACTGAGGTTTTATTAGGTGTGGGCAGGTAAGGGAGGCGGTGACAGAGCGTAGGACGGACTCTCCGGACCTTGGGGGGGAGTGGGCAGTCCAGTTTGGATGTGGGAGACGGATCGGTGAGGACAGAGAGGAGGGCTGAGGATGCGGATGTGAGGCGTAACACTGAGGGGTCGGTGTATCGCGAGACCCCGCGAAGCTGGGAAGACACAGAGGCGTCGGCACGGCGGACGGCGGCAAGATTGGGGGTGAATAGTCGTCTTTCGACGTCTCAGGCTCCGGGAGAGGGATGAAGGCCTGGGACTAAGAAGGGAAGACGGCGAAGAAACAGCGTGCGAGAAGGAACGTTCGTCAGTGCTGGACCGCTTGTCTATTCGACGAATGTTCACCCCGCGCGTTGTAAACGCTTCGCCCGCATCGCAAGATTCTAAAATCATATTATCCAGATGTATATTTATAAGTAATTACACAGAGTGCCGCATGGCATCAGTCGCTCACAATTATTTAGCGGTCGAACCGGCATATATGCTTCTCAGAACATGACACTATTGCACTCCGTCTGCTAAAAGGAACTCGTGATAATAGCCGACAAGAGCATGAAGCTACTCATTGAAAACTACTTCTTGTAGCCAGGGCCATTGGCTGCTGACGACGATGAGAACAGCAAGACCAGGATGGTAATCACGAAGAGGGCTGCTCATCGTTCTTGGCAGTTCGGTTCGACGCCCTATGATAGTGTGTGGGAGACATTGGGACGTCCACAAAGTAATGGTGGGGAGATAGGCAAGCGGAGCAAAGGTAGACTAGTACATTTTTTAGATGGGGGAATTGGCCGAATTGAATGGTGGGATCTGCGTGGCTCCTACCGAAAGCGGTAGAGATAGTGCACGTGGGCGATGTCGCCTTCTTTGCTATATTTAGATACATGCCTTCAGCTTCTGTGATCAGATGTGCTGATCGATCACGTCGATCATGTCGATCGCGAGACACTCAAATTCGCCATTTATAGCATGATGTGCCGGAAACAATTACCTAAGAATGCGGCCTGACGACTTGATATCATATGATTCTGAGCACGACATGGCAAAATCTAGACTTTGCACTCTCAGTGCGACATCGTTCCCTGCCCGGATATCAATCTCATATCCCTGCATATGACGTGTCGTTGTCTCCAAGTTATATACACCTCCTTATACTCGAATGGGACACTAACTCGCAGAATAAGCTTCATGATAGGAGTCGTAGAGTGCGGTTGGCCAAATTGTCAGCGCGACCGGGTCTGTAAGATCGTAAATTGTAGGGCGATATCTAGACATGTCGGGCGTCAAGCGTGGTTTGGAGTAGTTTCACTTCGTATAAGGTTCTGGAGAGACATTCGCGTGAACAGTCGCTGAATACGCAGCCATGACTCGAGGAACTGAGTTTACCCGCTTGGCGGGTTCGAAGACCGCGTGACGTTCCAAAATGCATGTCATTACAATGTTCCTCGCTAGGCCTCATGGTTTCGCACATAGAAGCATTCCGTATCACCTGACTGGATATTTCCTTCACTTCGAGAGACTCTAGACCAGTATCCATCTGCTCAGTATCCTGATCGGAAAAAACCGTATTAGCATAGGTTCGGGGAAAACACGCCCAAGATTAGATGAGAAGGCATGGGGTAGGGCACTGGGTTTGCACTCGTACAGGCCACGACGAAAACATCACAGTACGAAAGGGAGAGTTTCTATAACCAAAAATGCCCCTTCTAGTTGCTCAATTATACTCTCCAACCTTTCTCATGAAGTCGTACCCAGGCGAGTGCGCGAGACGGAAATGGGGTGTTGGAAAGAAGTATGGCATACCTGCTGATAGCACTGACGCCTTGTCTACCGTCGTGCGGAGGCGAGCGAGGAATAAGGCAGAGAGAAATGCCACACGAGCCTGTTACAACGATGACATCGAAATAATCACATCTTCCACTCACTGTTTCTTTTTGTGAGACTCTTTTCGTGTGTGACGGACACCTCTCCACATGAGAGCCGGAGAGGAGAGGCATCGACCCTCAAATGCCGCCTCCGAACGATCAGAGAGCGAGAAGATGAGTACTCCGTTCCACGCCGAGCAGAGACGTTAGCCACAAAATTAGACAGAAGGTGGTAAAGTTAGACTCATGGGAGAGCACAGCACTCATGGTGGAGAACGAGGTGCAAGCCGTACTAGGCCATTGCGGAGCTCCAGCTACTTGCCTGTTTTGGCACGCGGCACATGCCGTCGGCATGTGCCGCGCTCAGGCAAAACGCACCGGTATGCACTTCCGTGACTTTGTGGCTTGTGGCTTCGACATTTATCTAACCTCACCCTGGTCATTTTCTAACCTCTGGCTGTCCTGACATTCCTCACAGACTGGGTAATACTATAGAACACAACACAAAGGCCGTTCTAGTTGTCCCAGACTCCAGTGATGTCGGCCTCCCTGGTGGGATGTAGTGCGATTTTTGGACTTGAGGTCGGAGGTCAGTTTGTATTCTGTTCCTCTTTGTATCACGATGCATTTCACCAAATTTCATCAACATCCAGATGTACTGTCGGTTCCAAGTCCAGCCACGGCAGAATCTACAGCCCACCGTGTCAGAAGTACATTTCATGTTATTTTCTGGCAGGGCCGATAGCATGGTTCGGTAGTGTTTTTATGTCTGATCTATCTAACATACTGAAACATCAAGGATGACCAAGACATCGAGAAGACTTCAACTCTCAATGTCCGGAGACTAGAGACAAGGGCGGCCCCCATTTAGAGAAATGAAAAAGACTTCTCCATGCCACAGCCGGAAAGTCAGCAATAGGTTGGTCGTACGTATTGACACACCATCTCAAAGTCGATGCCTGGATCTTATCGCCGGACTCTGTCGTGGATGGGTATTGATTTCTCTCGGGATTGCTCCCAGAATGTGTGTGTTTACATTTAGAGGGAGATGAATGGTGAACAAGTTGTCACCGGAACAGGAACAGCGTTTCTAGGTTGCATGATGAGTTAACAACTCAGTTGTGCACGGCTCGGTAAGTCCGCATGGACTCCTGTATTCTATGTACCTGGTGTATGAACTAACACTGGTCATGTTCTGACGGGATTGTAACGATGACACCCCAACAGCGCGACAAGGAAAGTACAGCCATCAGTGGGAAAGGGTAGTACTGAATGAGATGATGTTCCGCAACTGCAGATATTGTGCTCCACCGCTCGCCCGTTTGGCACTGTGCCGAGTTCTTGTCTCGCACAGAACGCCTGTGGTCTCCACTTCCGTGACTATGGCTTCGAACTGGTCTCAAGCCTACTTATTTTGCGTTGGCTTTTCGCAACATCCTCGGCATCTTCCAGGACCCACGCCCTCTCCCCGCCCAGGCGGCCGCCGACGCCTCCTTCATCGTCATCGCGGGCACCGACACGGTCGCCCAGGCAAGCACCGCCCTGCTGCGCTACATTATCTAGGAACATACAAGGCGTAGCCGCGAGGAGGTGCACGACGAGCTTAGGTGGAGAGGGACGTGGGCCGCCTGGCACGCCTCGATGCATCTTGTTTCCCGATTCAAATCCTGATTCCTGGGACCGTGACGTGCTCGATCTGGTCGATACAAGCGCGATCGTACGCGCGGACCTTTGCCGACCTCGATCCGCCCCTGATCGACAGGTTCTTTGATGGCATTCATTGACGCTTGCTTCTTTGATGGTGTGCCTGGTTCTGTATGACTGATCAAGTAATAGAATGTACATTCAGAAGTAATATGGGGCACGTGCTCGCGTATCACGAAGCTTCTTACACAAGCATACACGATAAGCGCTTGTGCTTATCTAGCCGCCCTGGTCAGAAGCAGATGGCGTGTATCTAAATATAGTCACGAAGGCGACATCGCCACGTGCACCCGCCATTCAGTAGCCAATTAGTCTGCCTTAGTATTCACGATTACCATCGTCACCGTCGTCAGCAGCGATGGTCCCTGGTGACAAGTATTGTTTTAGTGAGTAGACTTCATGCTCTTGTCAGGTTATTATCACGAGTTCCTTTTAGTATAAGAGATATGACTTGGACCGACGGTGATAATGGTACACAGAGCCTGATCGGATTCATTTGTGAGTGCATACCCTGTCAGTGAGCCGAAGATTCCAAGTTGCCATGTCGCGTAGACCGCATTTTTAGTCACCTAATTGTACATCATGCTATAAATGGCGATTTGGGTCTTTCACGATCGACATGATCGACGTGATCGATCTCACTCTGGCAGAAGCTGCCGTGCTGACACAGCCACGGGGGTCTAAATATAGTAGCTAAGAAGATCGTCCGCGGGCCCTAAGCATCTCCTAACTCCGCATGTGATCTCGCCAATGCCATTCCATTCTCGTCCGCACGTAAGGTCTGCCTACAAAACCCCATCTAGTCCACGCTTCTAATCCCGCCATCACTACCCCATACCGTCAACCCATGGCTGACAAGGCTGGTGCCGCTTTTAAGGTGCGTACTCGTGGGGAGTCCCCCAGGGCCGGTCCTGCGAGACGGAAGCTTGCATCGGTGATCAAAGTCTAAGAGTAGGAACAGACATTCGCGAGCAACATGTTTGCATATGAGGTTCACGCCATCTCGATGTCCGTCATGTCTTTCATAATGGGTCCGTGGCTGGCAACGAACGACCATGGGATTTGAATTGAACAGATATTTCGAATGCATCAGAGACGGTCAAAGGAACAAAATTGACACAAGTACAGTACATAGCATATGGGTGTTGTACAACCCATGAGATCAAATACTAGTACAACCATTCTAAATCAACAACAGATCATTTCCTGTTTAATGTAGCTAAGACGTGGTCTGAGGCTTCAATTTAGCCCTGCAGCCTGCGGCAAGAGTCCGCCTTGGCGCCGAGGTCGCAAGAGCTCTTTCCGTCATTGGCGCACTGGTAGAGGTGTCCATGGATGCAATTGGCAATCCGTCACCGCAGAAAGCGCGTTCGGAGCTCCGTGGCAGGGGCAGGCGTGGCGGCACACACGCTCTTTCCAAGCATTAATACACAGTATTAGTCATATTTCCAGCTTGAATAGCAAAACAACATACAGGGCTATTGGACACCTCTTTCCAAGCTATTAATACACAGTAATTAGTTATCCTTTCCAGCTGAATAGCAAAACAACATACAGGGCTATCGGACACGCTTTTCCAAGCTATTATATACACAGTAATTAGTTATCTTTCCAGCTTGAATAGAAACAACAACAGGCTATCGACCGCCTTGCAAAAGCAGCGGGGAGGATGGCAACGAGAGCAACGAAAGCAGGTACTAGATAATGACGGCGTGAGCTCAAGTGTATATATATGAAATGTTAGACCGAGCGACCTTCATAGGCTATCGGTTGGTGTGTTTGGAGAGATTTATCGAAATGCGTCAAGTTTCGACTCGGGGACTGAGTATCCAGGCAGGAAAGCATGCATTTTATAGCTTTCCTCGCCGACTGCGCAGCAATGAACGAAAACGGCGACCCTGAAGAGACACTAAAGCAGTTGAGAAATGGAGCTGACAGCCTGCGCATATGCAGAATGGCTAAATGGGAATGGTTCTGAGATATGATTATCAATTCGAGCAATATTTTGTACATACTCACGGTTTACCATATGGCTTTTACCAGTCCATGCGAAGACAAAGTAAGGCGTTCAGATCTATTCGTGAAAAGCAAACATTGTTTCACCATCTTGAGCAACTTGAAGTGCTGGCAATACCCTTCGCTTTTGGAAATAGTTAGCTAGGCGATTATGCCCACGGATGTAGGTAATTGTACGTGCACCGCTTTCAGGGATAGACGATGTAAGCGACTGCGGGCATAAGTACTCACCAAGGAGCAGTGGCATGGAAACGAACTTGCAGTCCGAGGCTGAGTGTGTTCCACTCATCTATGACAGGACTCTGGTAAAGTTGAAATACGCTAAGAAAATATCAAGGACAAACCCATGATGAAAAGCGTCACGTTGTATGCCTGCAGTGCCGCTGCGCCGCTGGGCTGCAGCTTAAAGACGATCATCGTCGTGCACTGATGTATATGAAAAATGGCAATATGTGATGCACTTGCGTCGGGAGTGTTCCATGCGGGAAATTCACTATGCAAGCTTTGCCATTGAGAAGTGAGTGCTCTCAGCCTCCATACTTAGAGACTGCGGTAGAGACTGCGGTCGCTGATTACGTAATAAGACTGAAGCCATGATCATATGCTACAATCGTCAAACTTCACAAGATCCAAGTTATTAATATTTCAATAATTAGAGCGCTTAGTGGAATATACGACACGGACACGTGCTTTGATCCCCAAATTAGCCAAATTGCGTTGTAGGATCTCAGGATACGTTTGTTCCCCGCGTTCGTTCATAAAGTCTTACACGGTATACAACCTGAAGCATTTTCTCGGCCTTGTGCGACCAACACGCCCGCTCGCTGTTGCGCAGATGTCTTCGAGGGGGTGACATAAGGAACGTATCCTAGGGTTGTACACGTTCTGTTTTGAAAGCCAGGATCCACAACATATACTATCCCGCCAAAAGTAAGTGATGTCTCCGCAATATTCGTCGAAACGACGACTTTCCGGCCTGGGGGACAATCAGGTGTACAAGGCTGGTGTGCAGGATCGAATATTCGCTGTTGTTGCTATAGAGGGAGAGCGGAGTATAGAGGAATGCATACAATCGGGCTGATCGATTCTGGGCGTTATTGATAAGATCGTCGGCTTGAAGCTTGATCTTTCGATTTGCCTCCTCTATCTCTTCTTCGCAGTCAAGAAAATTAAATGTCCCCAGGTTCCTCAGCCCGATTACTGTCCGGATTGCAGCTTCTACATAATCAGGTTCCGGTTCCTGCGTGTAGAACACCTGTACGGGATGGTTGCGATCTGGCACCTTGAAAAGAGGGGTTGGCTTGTCAGCCCTCAAACCAAAATACTTCTGGATTAAGCCAAGCGTTGCGCTCATAACAATCAGTGTGAGGTTGGGTCGTTGCTTGGCGACCTTCTTCAAAAGGCCCATGAGGATATAAGTTGCCAACGTATGCTCGTGAGCCTTATCAAGGATGATCGTAGAGGAGCGCCCAAAAGAGAGTCATGCATCACTTCCCACAGTAACATTCCATTCGTCATGCCACAGTGTTGTAGCTCGCGTTTGCGTTTGCGTTTGAGCTCAGGTGCTGCGGCGGGTCACGGTCTGCATGCGGGAACGAGGAATGCGGCGGCGAGCGTTTGAGGGGGAGCATGTGTGCGTTCGTGGGGGGTGCGTGGGGGGTACATATGGGTAAGGATAAGGGTGCTCTGGCGGTGGCGGTGGCAGGCGCGGGTAAGGGGGGCTTGCTGGTGCAGTGGTAGCGGTGGGGGCGTGTGAGGCGCTGCAGGTACGGCTGTTGTTGGCGGCGGCGGCGTGTGTGTGCGGGGATGCGGGGATGTGCGGTGCGCCGGCACATGCTCAGTCGTCGCGCACGTGGCTCCCAGGGGAGAGGCGCAGCGTCGCCTCGGGCGCATCGACGTGGACCTGCACTCTCCAGCCCCTGCCCAGCCCCTGCCCCTGCGCCGCTTCGCGGGGTACACGTCTCAGGGCCCCGTCACACAAATTGCGTGCACGCGCTCCCCGACGACATGAAAGTCGCGCTCGGCCGCACCATCTTGAAGAACTCCCGCCGCCATTTGGGGGGGTCCGTGTCGTCGCGCGCCCGGCCCCGGCCCCGCTCCCGCCCCCGATAAACGCGCTGCACGCTGAACCACGTCGGCGTCCCGCGCCACGCGCCGTGGCCATGCTCGCGCTCCGGCTGCTGATTCTTCTCGAGCTCGTCCCGGGCGCGTCTCGCACGGGCAGCGCGCGCCCTCCGCAGCGAAGGCCCCCACCTCGCGGTGGCAGTGCGTGTCGCGCGGCAAGGAGCCATCGCTGCGGGTCAGATAGGGAAGAGCTTCATGAGACCCTGCCCGGTGGTTGGGAAGGGCCCGCAGCGCGGGGGAAGGGCGGTGTGGGACGTGAGCAGGCGGGAGGTTGGAGTGTAGGGAGCAGCGAGTGGTGCTGGGTAAGAGACACGAGGGACAGGGAAACCGGACGTACCATCGGCTGGGTGGGGGTGTGTCTCCAGGGTCCGAGATGGAGGGCCAGGTTTTATGCAAAGGGAAGTGCCGTATACTGGGCTCGTCCCCTTGCTGGCCTGATATATACCTCGTGAAAGATGAGGGTGTGGACGGTGTGGGCAGAAAGGACAGGACGACATGTGTGTACCATGCAACGACGACGTCAGGGTCGGGCGCCAGTGAGCATGTTTGTTTTTGTTTGGTAGGTTCCTCACGCACGACGGAACCTGTTACCTCTCTTCGCTCAGAAGTATCTTTATTCTCCCTAGCTCGCACTGTCACCATTCTAATAATATCATACTAAACAAAACTACAAACACGTCGCAGATCACCTCAGTAACTTCCTGGGCTTTCCCGGGTCGCCGGTAGCAAGATCTACTACATCGCTGTCACAGCCGATACGCCGAGTGCACAATATCGCGGTTATTGTGCTCCATGTTGAAATACGATGGTTCTTCATACAGCCTCTTCCCACGCCGTACAGGAATGTCACCAAAAGGAGAAAAAAATGGTCTCGTGTCGCCATATCCCCCAACGTTCAAGGTGACAGGAGCTGATACCGCTCCAAGACCGCTATAAAATTACAGCCATTTGCACACTCTGGGGATTGAGCTCGATCTCTCTACATCTCGTTCCTCGTGTTCCCCTCAGGTAACCCACTGGAGATGCGTCATCTTAACGCACGTCAGTGAGCTTTGTCGCAGTGCGTTCATGTAAGACTTGCAGATACTCAAGATAGCACCATTCATTCTGTCTTTACTCGTCTATATCCTTCACCCCACCACTAGCTCTACCACGATCCACTGCTCGCCCTCGCCCCACCTCTATCGTCCCCAGCACCCTCGCCTTCATCCACACTTCCAATCTCTTCCCTCGAATTTCTTCATACCGTCGGCGCTCGTCACCTGGCGCCAGGAGATATGTTGATGAGGCCGCCGTGACCTGGCGGACTGTGTCGTGGGGAACGAGGAAGTAGCGGGCTGCGGATCGGGAATACAGGCGCTTCGCCATGTGGATTCGTGGGCGGGAGCGGAGAGAGCTCTGCCTGAGCGCGCGCCGCTGTGCGAGGAGCATCGCATCTGGATGCATGTCAATGGCAGGAGTGGTTCCCCGCGCACGCGAATCGTGCGGCTGGGGTTGTGACGGGGGCTGTGCATATGGATGGGAGGCTGGCTCCCGTGGTTAAAGAGGTCGATGGGAGGAGTCGATGGGAGGGACTGCGGATGTAGATGGGAAGGGCGATGAGGTGGTGAGGTTTAGACGGGGCATAGAGAGGGCAGTGAGGTCGGGCCCGTAGGTCTGCCAGAGTGTATAGGCAAGCTGTGTAGGTCCCGCGGGTTCAGGCGCTGGCGGTTGATATCTCACCCCCGCACCACCTGCCATGGCTTCACGCGGACCCTGGCCACTCGCAACGTGCTCCAGAGACCTCTCACACGCATCATCATGCACTTCCAAATTTGTCTGATTCTTTCCAGAGCAGCATCAATCTCCACTTCATCCTTGGCCATAAGCGGGTGGAGATGTACCGAGTAGAAGTAGAACGCGCGCGGGTTTAGAGGAGGGCTAGTTTTGAACACGTGGTAGAAGGGAACCCTGATCAGGTTCGGTTGTCTACCCAAATCATGTGTGAGAGTATAAACATAGAGACATACCAGCTAATGGTCCACTCCGCAACGTATCCAAGACCGTAATTGTGCCAGAAAAACGAGGGCTGGCCACACATCGCGTGTCTGTGTGTAGAAGAATAAAATATGGCCTCAGGTTATGACTGCGTCCGTAGAAACGAGAGACTCGCACCGTATGCAGAAAAGTCGTAGAAAATCGCGGAAACGGAAATCGAGCATTGACTGCGAGCAGATACCAGTGCACTCGCAGAAATGGGAACTCGGGTGACAATGGCAG
>WHVA01000864.1:0-25734 GCA_015179125.1 Gautieria morchelliformis
CACAGGCAGGGGGTCATCGAGCAGCAACCCAGGGTGATGGTGGTGATGAGCTGGGTGCCGGGGCATGAGGGAGTGGAGGGCAACGAGAGGGCGGACGAGGAGGCCAAAAGGACGGCAAGAGGGGAGTCAAGCGAGGCGAGGTTCCTCCCAATTGAGTGCAGAGGAGTCCTATCCAAGAGTAAGGCAGCCAAGCTGCAGCAGTTCCAGAAGCATGCAGAAAGAGGCGAAGGCGATGTTCACTCAGTCCCTGCCAGCACACATAGCGCACAAGATCAACCGATCCAAGTGTGCAGCACATGCCAGGCTCAGCCAAGAGCTACCACGCAGGCACGCCAGCATCCTGGTGCAACTCAGAACCAGACATGCAGCACTGAACAAACGCCTACACAGAATGGGGAAGACAGACTCACACATGTGCCCAGCCTGTGAGAGAGCGGAGGAAACAGTATACCACTACCTTTTCAGATGCCCAGCATATAAGGTGCAGAGGCAGGAGCTGCAGAAAGCACTCCGAAGGGGAGCCACAATGGCCGCAACCACCTGGGGAGGCCAAAGGCGATGAAGCACTTGTTCAGGTACAGACAGGGCATGAGGAGGTTTGTCAAACACATGGGGAGCTGGCAATGCTGCCACAATGGGAGGACAGCAGGAGGTTGACAAAGAAATGGAGGAACATGCAACACGATGCGCAAAGAACAAAACCCTCACCAACCAAGGCATGGACAAGCTCAGGGCCTTGCCCGTGGGGCACAAGCAGAGATAGAGGTAGAAAGGGCAGACAGAACAAACATGTTGTCAGGGGCTTTGTAGAAACTGTCTTACATAGGGCCTTGTCCCAAAAGACATAAAATTGGATAAATAAAAATAAAAATAAATAAAAAAATAAAAAAATTCCCCCATTGAGATCCAGGGAGGCCTATGTGGATGGCAAGTCCGATATGATGTGGGCCCTCCCATTGACAGATCCAATCGAATCTTTCCCTCTTTTTTTTCTTGTTAGTATCGATAATAGTATTGATAGAAATGTGATTCAATCTCTGAATGTGAGATGAATCGAGTGAAAACTTGGGGTAGCAGAATATATGCAGGTATAACTAAGTATATGTGTCTTACAATAAGTGCTATCAGGAGTTGACTAATACATTATGTGGAACAAGCAAGAGTTGAATTTCACTATCGATTGTAGTGTACAAGATACAGTATTTATCTGACAAGGAATAGAACTTGGCGTTCTTGGTACATTATGGAATAGAAACAAGGGTGGTTGAACTGGGGAGAACGGCGTGTGTGTGCGGATAAGAGTGATCGTGAATATTGTATAGAATTAGTTAGAGTGTAAAGCATGATGTTAGATAAAGGAAAACAGGTTTTGGAAAAGATAGGAGTCGTGGTTGTATGCAGGGCCGGCTCATCATGTCGTGTCCCTTTATTGAATAATGTGATCATTCGACGTGTGGCTCTTGGGATGGGCTCAGCGTACTTGTACAGGGTTTATAGGGGCGGTCTGGACTATCATAGCATATGGTGCAAGTTCCCATGATATTGGAGTGGTTGGCCGTGTGAACTGGGTTGGTTCAAACGAGTGTGTTGAGGTTCGGTGATCCTGGAGATGGATTGTAGTGGGTGTATGCATGTTTGGGTGCATGTGGGTGGTCTCATTTGATAATGGGAATTGTATTGGTGAAGTTATTGATTGTTACGACCATGCATTTCTGACTTCTGACCTTCAGTTCCGCAACCTTTCCACCCCTCCGATAATTCCGACATTCCGCCCCTTGTTCTACTCCCTTGTTCTTTCGACTCTATTACTCGGACACTCCGGACCCGCTTCATCGTTCATCAAGATCAGAAAGTGAGTACAGACAAGTTCATACATGTTATTTTACTGTAAATATGACTAACCTTAAGCATTCCAGTCATTCTACTGACCCGTGTATGTTCTCTATTGCATGCATTCAGACACTGGCATGGGACATAATTGTTTCACATGTCTATGCTGTGTATAATCTCAAAAAAAAAAAAAAAAACTTTTATATGGCATGGTTGGTTTCCAATTGATTGCAACTGCTGCCACTATAGTCCTTTATTTTTTCTACATATCGCCTAGGGAGGACCCCTATATACAGCAACCTTCTACCCGATCATTTCTAATCGTCCGACAAGCGTGGGATTACCTTCCGTTGACAACTTGACTGGCTGCTTTGCTCCTTCGGCGTCGAGAAATTTAGCGGCTTCTTTGGTTCCTTTCCCTGTAAACGAAGTCATCCTATGCCTTTTCATGGTCTACAAACTGTGGGACAGATACGGGAACGAAATTGCTTCATCCCAACTGAAGCGCCTCCTCCAAGACAGGTCAGCTGAGCCTTTTGTCTTTCTAAACATTTTCTTCTAGCCCCTCTGACATTGAGCTAGTATAATCTACTGTTTTTGGTCAATATTACTGTCTTCTTGCTCCGCACAATAGTGACGTGTGCTTGCAGTACTGTGGCTGTGCATCTGGTGAGCTTGCTGCTGCTTTACCTGGCCCGTCATAGTCCTGTACTAATGGCCATTAATGGGTAGGTCACTTCTCATTTTTGAGCAGAGAGATGGTAGTGACATCATTTTCAAGATGGGAATTTGCAATACCTTGCACTATGGGCTGCCGTCTGCTTCTATGTTCAACCACTACGGTTCTGCCAGTGGACAAGACACAACTTTACCTCAAAGTCGTCAGGACGCAAGCTACCTGTTGTCAGATGTGCACATGCAGAGTCTATATTCCAAGGATGTTAAGCCGCCTGCGGTCTCCGTGAAAGAATGCATTGGCAGGTGATCTCACTGGCGGCGCAGTAGCAGCAGGTATATATGACATTGACCATACCTTGCAACGGTTGTGTTTCGGGATCGATCTATGTGCTCAGCTCGACGACTTGGTCTATGGATCGCTTTGTTTGGACGCACAGTGCTGCGTGTTATACTAGCAGGTATTCATGTATATATACTAGTCGGTCACCCTGCGATATGACGTTTGAAAAAGTTTATTCATATACTGTCACCGGGTACTAATCGATAATTGATAATCCATTAGTATCTGTAAATATTTCCCTTGTTTTGATCCAGCCACCTGGAATGGTCGTAATACCTAGGTCTTTCCCCGCAAATCGCTTTGGCATATGCCTTGTAACTAGCATCCCCTCTCATCCATCGTATCTCTGGTGCGTGATGCACGCAGCGATGTTGCCTCAATACTCATTCTTTTTTTATCTCAAGGATACCTACAATAAGTGTTGAAATCATCTGATTTTGTTGGTCGTTACGAGAGCTATCCAATCGAAACCGTGGATATTCACATCTGAGCACAATATACTGGTTAATTGCGTTGGTCAGAGACGGCAGCTGGGCATTTATATGCAGCTTCGGTCAGTTCATTTTTACCTGGGAGTGCTCATGTGATTTATTGCATTCCACGTGTCACCAAAGCGGCGTGCCCATGGACAACTTTAGCTTCTCGACTCAACCCTGCACATGGAGCTATTGCATTTACGTGAATGTTCTCAAACATGTCAAGAATTGTGATCTTATCGCAAACTTGCTATGATCACTAGCTGGGGAATCACCCTGGTAGGCTATTGTATGAGTTCAACTGCTCCTTGTTTGGCCATGCGTTATGCTCTTATTTTAGGGCACACATTTGGTTCTCAACTGAATTCCGCTCGGAGGCGTTGAGAAGCTCTGCAGCAACTGATCTTATGTAAGTCTCATGGCAAGTACCTGCAGTTTTACCGTTCAACGGCCATCAGAGGACTCCACTAGAACACGAGAAGATGAACATCACTGTCACCAGTGAGTGATACACGAGTGAATTAAGGGTGCTATGTAGTCCCAATCTACCCGAGCTGGCTCAGTTCCTTCCTCTTCAAGTCGCGTCGGGAACGCTCGATCGAGAACCGCAGTTGAGCTAGTATCTATTGGTAGCAAAACACTCTACATAAGAACTACAGTAGACTAGAGTACTCCTTGAATTCCCAGCACTGCCAGGCCCAGTGGCACCGACTCAGCTACTTGAATTCGTGAACACAGTATATGCATACACCTCGCCATGTTGACTGATAGATGCTTCTATTTTAATCCGTACTCGAATTTGTTTGGTAGAAGGGTTTGAGCGCCTGGTGCGATGAGAAGCTCAAGATGCATGCAAATCTGATAGAGGCTTCTATTTTAATCCGTACTCAAATTTGTTTGGTAGAAGGGTTTGAGCGCCTGGGGCGATGAGAAGTTCAAGATGCATGCAAATCTCAGTTGGCCGGAGTCCGACATCGGGCTGTGAATCTGGTCACCAGACGACGCTTCGTGCGCTGTATACTATTTTTGATGTAAGTATCTCTCTCTTTCTTCAACCAAGACAATTACCATCCAATGTTTACCAAGAGAGTGGTGGCAACAAGGTGCAGAACTATACCACTGTGGTCAAACCCGGTATGGGTTGATACTTTGATATTTGGCGGGAATTTGGCCACCTGAGATAACTTATCTGATACCTGGACATCCAGCTCCAAACCTTAACGTACGGAGAAACACTCGTTCGCTGCTGTCAGGAATTGGCTGTCACGCCTCACTCGAGGATCGACCCTTTATGTAATTGACAGGTCCTCTGGTGACCCCCAAATCACGGACACATTTAATTTCCTGTTTAGTCGGTATCGCAAATGATGGCTAATGATGTCATACCAATAATATAAGGAGGTCAAGTGCAGTTATAATAATTAACAGTCACAGTCCCCCTTCGCCTGCAATCTACCTACCTCATTCTTGTGTGTGTCTGTCGCTGCTCCTCAATCATTTCTTATAATGGCACAATCAGGCAAGTGCTAATAGGCAAGCGATGGATCATCTAATTAACGCATTCTTAAAGCAGAGCTAGCCCTTCAAGTTACGCATTACTCAGCGCTCGCATCGTTGGTGCTCCTCTTGTATGACCATGGTGAGAGGGATTTTTTTATCTTCAAAGACGTTCGCCAATACTGAGACAGCCATAACCTTGGATGCTGAGGTTAGTTCGTCCTTCGCAAGTCGCCATATTATTTCTTAGACATACTTCAGGTCATGAATATTTGGAGGGGCCCCTGCACATTTGGGAAGCTACTGTTTCTATGGGTCAGTCTGTACCGCCTCTGATTTTTCTTTTGAAGTATACGGCCATAAAACCCCAACGCGCATAGACTTGTTATTTCGGGCTTTCCTTGCTTATCATTGTAGTCACAGGTGCGTCTGTGTCTTCGACTCTCTATATAAAGTTATCGACAAATGTGGGGATGAAGTGACGTTTCATGGATCCCGGTCGAATAAGGTATGCACGTAAGGTTAGCGTGATCAATGTGATATTATGCTTATCAGTTCCTCCGTTCACAGTTTTAAGTGCAGAAAATGACAGTATTATAACACCACATCAGAATATTACTCTTCCAGCTGCAGTGCTTCGTATTGGTTCGATGGTCTCTCGTACGTCCATTTATACATTGTATGGACTCATATTGACACAAATAACAGCATTTTAATTGCGAATATCAGTGTAGACAGTGAGTACAGACATTCTCACATGTTAGTTTACTGTAAATATGGCTAACCTTAGGCATTCCAGTCATTCTACTGACCCGTGTATGTTCTCTATCGCACACTTTCAGACTCTGGGACGTAACTGTTTGGCAGGTCCATGCCGTGTATAATCGCCAAAAACGACTTTTATATGGCATGGTCGGTTTCCTATTGATTGCAACTGCTGCCACTATAGCCATTTGGGCGGTGTTCTACACTACTATTGGTGAGGACCTCCACATCAACATTCTCCCCATCATTTCCAATCGTCTGACAGACATTGGCCTACATTCCGGTGACAGCTGCACCAACCCTTCGGCGTCGAGAAATTTAGGGGTTGGTTTCGCTCTTCCCCTTGCAAACGAGGTCGTCCTATGCCTTCTCATGGTATACAAACTGTGGGACAGATACGGGAACGAAATTGCTTCATCCCAACTGAAGCGCCTCGTCCGAGACAGGTCAGCTGAGCCTTTTGTCTTTCTAAACATTTTCTTGTAGCCCCTCTGACATTGAGCTAGTATAAAGTACTTTTTTTGGTCAATATTACTATCTTCTTGCTCCGGCACAATAGTGACGTGTGCTTCGCAGTATCTTGGTTGTGCATCTGATGAACTTGCTGGTGGTTTACCTGGCTCCTCGTGGTCTCGAAGTAATCGCCATTGGGTAGCTCACTCCTGCTTTTTGATCAGAAGAGATGGTAGTGACATTATTTTCAAGATGGGAATTTGCAATACCTTGCACTATGGGCTGCCACCTGCTTCTCAACATGTTCAACCACTACGGTTCTGCCAATGGACAACACACAACCTCACTTGAAAGTCATCGGAACGCAAGCTATCCGTTGTCAGACGTGCGCATGCAGAGTCCATCTTCCAGGGATGTTACGCCACCGGTTATAAGTTGAAGCCGCTGTCCTTTCCAATTCCGACTTAGCAGAAATCTCGATACGTAACATTGATTTGATACAATGTTTCTTCAGTACTTTCAACATTTTTAATCAAGATTGAAGGGAGGTTTTGTGCATAACTGTATGGGCAACCATCACTAGTCACGGAGATCACACAGTCACGTGACTGACAGTGGTAAAATCCAAAATGTATACATAAATGAGAAGATATACAATAGAAGGGAATCTCAACTTGTCAGAGGGGAAATTGATAAAAGTTGCTGGGGTAGAGGCCAAATGGTTGGATATGTTTCAGTTATGGGAATAGAATGTAACTTGGAGCCTATAACTTGAAGCTTACGAATAGAATGCAATGTGAGGCCTATGCCTCAAGGCCTAGAATTCTGAATTGTTCTGAAGTAACCAAAATGTGAAGATTATACTGAGATGGCTTATAACTCAAAGCAGGCCCAGAAGAAAGTCATAGAGTCATGATTTTATTGTGCGTAAAGTATAGCTATTTAAGCTGTGGAATACAGGGGTTGTAGATAAGGATATAGATAGGGAAAAGTAATGATGCTGGTAGTCTGGACTGTTTCTTGCAGTCTAAATAGAAATATGATGTCACCAATGATTCTATATGCCCCTGTATGCATAATACATCAGCCCTGGCTAATAGAGGCCATTTGATGATGAACAATCCTTTCACCAGAGAATGCTCTCCTTTGCAGGCCCTCACAAACAGCAGGTGTAACCCTGAAGGGTGAAGCAGTAAGGATGAGAAGCGAAGACTAACGAGCAAAGTCCTAGCGCCCTTGAAGAGGTAGTAGTACAGAGGGAAGGGTCAGGACAATGATCACAGCATGGCAAAGTAATGCACAAGGAAGATGTATGATAATTGAACCAGAGAATATACATGTGAATGCAGGCTACTTATAGTGAAGGGATGTAAGGTAGCAGCGAATAGGAGATGGTTAGTGATGGGGTTGGAATGATACAGGGGGTGTGGTTGAGATATGTAATATAACTAATGGTTAGATACAAACCTGAAATAACAGGGAGGTGGACTAGTGAAGAGTGAAATGGGACAACACACCTTGGGACCTTCATGCATCTTAACATGTGCTATCTCTCGGCCCAAGGACTTGACCCTGCATGAAAGGCAGGCAGGGTGTGGCACCAACGATTCCCAACCATACAAGTACGAGTGTTGGCCATGGGAATGAAGGTGAATGTGGTGAATGGTGAAGATGTGTGGTGAACATATCAAACAGTGAACAAGGCAAATGGAGATGTCCCTGATCAGTAAATAGAGCAAGCAGGTATGTTGATGGATAATGGTCAGTCCAAAGGGAGGCAGATCAGGCCAGCTAGGGATTTTCCTCAGCAAGAAGAACTCAGTCTGCAAAGCATGCAGCTCTGCCTGATTTGAAGAATAACAGGGTCCAGTGGTTTTGGGCCTGGTCCAAGGGGAATGTGTCTCTGCTGACTATGAAATACAGGGTGAGGGTATTCAGGAAGACTTGGCCCCGGTCCCTGTCACCATCTAAATCCAATGGTGTCACAGGCTTAACTGTCCCTGATCTCAGCCCCATCGCCACTCTCTCGGCTTCCTCCTCCAAGCCTCCAAACCTTCTGAACTCCTTGGCTTGTGCCTCTTCTCTTCTTGGCTCCTTAGCCATTGGTATTGCATCTAACTTTGTCATAATGAGATGTAGTGTGTTTTATATTGTGCCATTCATTTGCTGGCCCTGAATTCATCTTCACTATTCTGGATCTGCTCGGACTGTTCCATCACCACAGGATTCAAAGGGTCAGGTGGGGACTGATCCTGAGCCAAAGAAACATGTCAAAGGAGGTGTGTTGGGTGCAGTATGGTCGGAAGGCATTCTGAAATCCAACACATAGTCACTAATGCTGAAATTGTGTATGGTGTTACTGCATGACCTGACCACCAGTCCTTAGAGAGAGCTTTTCCTTCTGTAAGAGCAGCCCTTCTTAGACAGCGGAAGTCATGCAGTCTAGCAACGGAGGATGCAAATAAATGAATAAAAGACTATGTATCTATATTACATGTGACTCACCTGGCAGAGGAGGATCCAAAGAGGAAAAGCTGTGGGGCCCCATTTCCAGGATGCTACCTATGTCCTTGCACCCCTGAGCAAAGTCGGGGATGCCCACTCCACTCCTGATGCAAGTCCAAACCTCAGTGGTGACCACCTAACACATGCAACATTGCAACCCTGCATATGCCCCTGATGCCACTCTGGGATTGTTCCATGGATAAACAGCTGGAGACATCGGTGATGATGAATGATGCATGGAGCAAACAGGTTTGGCTGGCGGATTGAGTGGCGAACAAAATGAATGCATATGTCAGGGGATGAATAGGATAATAAATATGAACAGTGGTCAGTTGGGCCAAAATACATGGATGATGACAGTACCACCCTCCCAGCTTCAGAGTCCTACAACACTTACACTCCTTGTTGCATGGGTTGGATGGTGGAAAAATGCAGCAGATCTACAAATCAAATTCACCCTGGGCATGGCCTCACCTTGCTGCATGGTCTGTGTACATCTGGGGTATCACCATAAATTGTGTGGCAAGTTGTGTAGGAGGTTCGGTAAAAAGGCACCTATGCCCTCATACCTCCTTCTGAATATCTCCTCCAGTTTATTGAGCACATCATGTCCTTGCTCAATGTCCATCTGGACCTAAAGCATGGGCTTCAGAGGGAGGTTGAGCAATGGTTGGCGGAGGCAGTAGTTGTGTAAGTAAGTTTTCCATTGTCTCTTTTGTGTGTTCTAATCAATGACTGATCCAGGACATGGGGAACTTTGCAATGCCTTTCAAGAGTGTGTTGATGATGTCGACATTGGTTTTCCCTCTGAGGTGGAGCAACTGCAGGAGAAGGTACAGGCTACAAAAGAGCGGCTACAGGGCACATTGGGAGGTGGGACTGCAGATGCTTTGGATGTGAGTCTGAACCATGTGGAGCTGTTGCTAGTGCCTATAGGGCAAAGGGAGGGTTCCTTGAATACTGGGGGTGTAGTCATGACAGATAAATTGGTTGTTTATCAGGACAACACCCATATGATGACAGCACTGAGTGTTTGAGCCCCCCTCTCGAGTTCTCTTTCTCAAATGGGATCATGAAGATGGGGACCATAAGAACCCTAAGAAGTTGAGGGCTCATTCTTCATCTGCTATCTCTGATGATGCACAGAGTTCTTCGCCAGAACTCCAATTGATCGAGTCAGCTCCTGGGCCATGTTGGAAAGGTAATGGAACAGGCCCATGTCATGGAAATGGACAAGGCCCCCAGTCCATTGTTAAGTATGGGTATTTGGAGGCATTGTACCTTCTGACAGGGCTATTATGTCAGGGTAAGTGGTTCCTCCTTAGTTCTCCCCTTTTGGGTTTGAACATCACTAGTAGACATTGTATTTTGCAGATGAAAATAGTGTGTAAGCCAGCATCCTGTGGGCGGTGTGTCCACTTCCATTGCACAAGACCTTTTTGGTAACATGTGTGGGCAGTGTATCAGGGATCACCAGGCCTATGTATCCCCAGAGGGTGATTCTGTCCAGGAGTCCATGTTTCTACAGGTGACTTGCAGTTCAACCTGTTATTTGAACCTGTGGATCCAAATGCCACAAGTCCGAGCTAGCCAGCATCTAAAATCCTGGTGTCATCAGAATGGTGCAGGTGACTCGCAAACCTGCCAGAGTATTCTGTGACAGGTCATATGACCCCTCTGGATTCCGCCAGCCACCACTGCCCTCCACACCCCAACATGCTGGCTACAATCACAGCACATGATACTGCTGCCCTCAATCCCACGCACCCATACACCACCACCACCACCACCACCACCACATATGCCATACCATGCAGACACTCGCCCCCACTCCCATGCTAGAGTGGTATGTGGGGTGGTGGGGCATGGGGTGGGGTGTGAGTATGCATACGTGCACTTGTGCACGTGGAGGATAATCAAAAAGGTCATGTGATACAACATATATGAGTATATAATATATATTATAAGAGTATTAATAACAACATATAGGAATATATAGTAGTATTTATAAGGAGAATAATAGATGTTATTAGAAGATTCTGTATATATTTAAACATCTCGTATATACATATGAGAGTGTATTAGACTACAAGGTAGAGTAACAGATACTTGGACAGATACTTCTAAAAGATCTGAGTAGGAGTATTAATGAGAGAGTATTAGAGTACAATATGAAGTAATAGCAGTTGGATAGATATTTGTAATATATATGAGAAGGAGTATTAATATAAATAGTTATAATGATATATTGTATATTAAAAGTTGGTAGAAAAATAAAAAGAGGCATTCTCGTTGGTGGCACCGCCACTCAGGAGGGACAAAAGTAGGATTATATCCCAACATAAAAATTGCCATATACTTTCAGGGTCATCTTTTCTATAATCTGAGAATAAAATGGGTGAAGCTACATGTAGTGAAAGGTTGCAAGCATCCGCCCTTATGCACCACCACACATGCCATACCATGCAGACACACGCCCCACCCCACTCTCACACTGGGGTGGTACACATGTGTGCATGGTATTGCACATGTGCATGAAAGGAGGTGCATGCCATGGTGGAGAGTGTGGCAGGGCATGTGTATGCATGTGTGGTGGTGGCTGCAGCTACATGGTACTGCAGGCAGCAACATCCTGATGAGACTCACGAGGGTGCTGCTGCCCACAGATGTACCTATATAGCGAGTAGATAATATGGTAATAATTATATATATAATCAGTATACGAGCTTCGATACTGTTAGTGTGGTGCAAAATTAACTACTGGGCCGATTTGAATGTACATGAGGGAGTGCAAAAGGATTTTTGGCTATGGTAACATACAACAGATACCCCTGTGCTTATGAGTAATCAAATAAATAATTCTTGCGCATTGACTCTGGGTGGAAGAGCCCATGGGTGCATATGAATAGGGTAGGGGGTTTTATGCAAGCAAAAAAAAAAACTGAAAAAGATGGGGATTATTCTACAGGGGTGTTTGGATGGGAGGGATTATTCGGACATACATTATGCCCTTCTCAACATAAAATTGATACCTGATCGGCTGCCACTGACATGTAAGCAGTCACCATGAGAGCAACTTTCCCAAGATACCATGTATATGCATCTGCATATACTCTTGATCTCCATGTTCCTTGTCAAGGACAGCTAATTGGCTTTAGCTTTTCATTCCACTTGCATCCCATGAGTTCTGATGACTCTATGAATGAGATTCCAATAGATGACAGATTCAGACTCCAAGTGAGAGTCAAATAGAGTTCGGAGTCGGGTATACAAGAGATAGATTCACACAGGGTATATGCACACCAAGACAATCAACAAGGCAAATCTTTGTGGTTCAAAGCACCAAATGGTGATAACAGGTGGGTTCAATTGACTGGAGCTTCACTGTGTACACAAGAGCTATTTAACTGAACGTAGAGCGAGTCAGGTGGTGGTACGTGTACCAATGGTGGGGTGACTGTGCCTTGAGATACAAGGATCGCGAGCCACGTCGCTTTACTAGCT
This sequence comes from Gautieria morchelliformis, assembly GCA_015179125.1. NCBI lineage: Eukaryota > Fungi > Basidiomycota > Agaricomycetes > Gomphales > Gomphaceae > Gautieria > Gautieria morchelliformis. The sequence goes on from WHVA01000864.1 coordinate 12,049, forward strand.
ACTGTGATGACTGCATATCTATCAGGTCTGATGTTCTGTTGTAGCTAAGTGGGTTTGGGCTATGGAAGGAATGTTTGGAACGAAAAGGATAGAAGAGAGACGAGATTCTGTTAATGTGCGTCTCCAGATCACGGTGGCTGGGGCTTGGGGCTTCATGCAGGGTCGGGGACTCGTCCTCAGGCCGTCAGATCAGTGACTTGGCCGCGGAGTGGCTGAATGGCCTGGGATGGATCGTGTATGCGTTCATGGGCTCGGAGACCATCAGGAAGACATTGGGAATGGATAGAATGTGTGTGGTGTGGGTTGCATATGATTGTGTGATGGTTTTGTTATTGGATGAGATAAATGGATTGCATAGCTTTGGAATTATTTCATGACACTAAAATCTATGTAAATCTTTTTTTCGAAAAGAATATTTTGTGTGATAGACTCAGTGAATCCAGTAGCAAGGCATTTATTACAACGCGCCAGTCAATATTTCACACGGCCAAATCGCTCAATCCAAATGTGTACGTCGGCGAGACGACCCATGGGAAACATGCAGTCTGCGAGTGACGATACGAACGAAACCTGAGCGAGGGAAATGAAGGTCACAAAAGTGAATGCATCATAGCGTGCAGAGTGCAGACGAAAAATGGGACATGCAGCATGGCAGAGGTGTGCCGAGAACGACGACTGGAGCGGTGGTATACATATTAGGTGGATGCGATATGGGTAGGTACAGATTTACTCAGAAGGAAGCGGGTGTGTGAGGGGGATAAATGCTGGTACTCCAGGGGATAACAAGGGTGCGTACGGGAAGCGAAGTGATGCCCATGTAGTATGTGCGCTGGAGGGATTTGCGCTGGTGGCGTGAGGAAGCGCAGTGGAGTATGATGTAGGGGTGGATATGTGAATGGTTGCGGTGGATGGAAGACACCACACGCTGCATTGCGTGCATGATGGAGTCAAAATAGATGGAGTGAGTATATCGCGGTCCTAAGCTAATGCCGGCACGTATGGCCTGGTATACGACGCTGCCCTCTTGGCAGCCATAAATGACAAGCCTCGCACCCCTTGGTCCCATCTGACCGAGGGCGGTACCGAGATGCCACGACGTCTTCGCTGCCTTGAATGGCTTCTACGACTGTGATATGGCGAATTGAACGCTGGACGGATGGATCCTAAGCTCAGACAGAGCATAATGTGAATTGTGTGGTCACCAGAACCGGATCGACGCGCGCGGGGCACCATGCGCCATACGGAGCAGGTTGACGTCTGCTGTATATGAGGACCACTGGGTGGGGAATGTTGTCAGCAATGGTGTGGTGGGCGTGAAATAAATACGAAAAGGGGTATGGGGAAGAGAAGCAACGGCAGCCACTCACCCCATTGCCAATAAATACCTCCGCGCGCGCCGCAATCTCCATGTCCACCGCCAGCCCTACCACCCTTTCACCCTGCCGCCTGTTCCTCCACCTTGCCTCCCCATCCGCATCACGCTCGACCAGCCCCTCCCTGAACGATCCCCGCTCCTTTCCCTGCGTGTCCCGTATGAAGCGGCCCTCATTCTCGACCGGCATTGTCGGAGAGGGGCCATTATATACATACTCATCGTCATCCTGCATGAAGTCCATATCCGCGCTCCCCCGCACCGCCCACCCGTCCGCGCGCAGCGCAGCGGCGACCGCAGCCCACCACACCGCATCGCCGTTCGTGGCAACATACACTGTGTTGAGCCGCCAGTCCGTGCCCGTGGCATTCGTATAATGGCCTCCATCCGGGTCGCGTCTGGCCATACGCCGCCCGGCCCGCCCGCGCAGCCTGTCCTCCCACTCTTCTCGTACGAGCCGTACACGCTGTATGATGTCATCGACGGTCGGCCAACAGCGGCGTGCGAACTCGGCAAGCTGTGCGGGGGTTTTTAGGCCCTCGGGAGGAGGGTCGTATCTGCAGGATAGAGTTAGCCGGTGGAGAGGTGGATGGAACGTGGAGGGTAAGAAAAAGGAACTTGAAAAAAATGGCGTGTAGAATAGAGGAAGGCTGATATTAGAAGACGAAATGGGAGAGAGTAGCCGCTGTAATGAAGGACAAGCGATGCGGTAGAGAGAATTAAGCAGAAGAGGCGGAAGAAATGCAGCGAGGAAAGCAACAGAACAAAAAAACAACGATGAAATAAAATGAAGCAGACGAGAAGTACCGCCACACACACACCCAATAAACCAACCAATTAAAAAGAAAAAAAAAAAAAAAAAAAAACCATAAAGGAAAGGCAAGGCAAACGCACCGATCGACCACACCGTCCGCCTGGTTCACGCCCTGCCACGCCGCGTTATACTTCGCGAGGACCACACAGTGGGACTCAAAGTCGCCGCGCCGCAGGTGTAGCGCGAGGACGCGCGCAAGGGGCACATGCGTGTCCGCCGCGAGGGACGTGTCCGCCGGATCCGCGTGCTGCGCAGCGTGTGCCCGCGCAGCATGCGCCGAGTCGTGCCGCGGCGTTGCTGCGCCGTCCATGCCGTCGGGGCGGTCAGGGCCCACGCGCCTCCTTGTCTATGGCGCTGGCCATGCGCGTTAGAGCGGGCGCCAGATGCGCCAGCACGCGCAATCCAACCCCACGCGCGTAAATTGCGCTGCGCCGCTGCGTGCACGAGCGGGCTCCAGTGGAGGTCCGTGAGGACGGGGGAGGCGACGAGCTCGGGCACGAGCGGGATAATGCGGTTAGTGGAGTAGACGCTGGGGGAATAACGTTAGTGGGGTGTGCGTTGTCGGTCTGGCGGCAAGGGGGGAGGGCAACGGAGTAACAATAATAATAATATGAGAAGCAGAAGCGGAGGATAGCCGTAGCCAGTTATAGGGTCTCGCTAGGCCCCGGCCCCTCAGCTAGAGTCTTCATACAAGAAGCCCCCATCCAATTACAATGTTGGAATTCCTCCACATCCCTAGCAGTCGTCGCACCTTAGTCCCCACACCCGGCGATAGGGCGTCGGGGGAAACGCAGGGTGATGGGGAGGAATGCCAACTAACTGGGACGCAAAGACGCAGCCTGCCATGCACCAAAACACAAAAAGGAGGGGTATTTCCTCCCATAATCGACAACTTACCGATAATCCATTAAATGCTCGCTTTCAGGGTGCACAGTTACGCATGTTGCGTCGCCGGGTGCAAGGGCGGGCAGTTCCGGATTATTTAACTGACCATCGGCACTGTCCCGTGCACTCGCGGCGCCTTTAGCACGACCACCACCTACGCCCAATAAGCCCTCCCACCCGCGCATGATGACGTCCGCTGGGGTGTCCTGCTCGAATCCGAACGCGCGCGCGAGGGGAGCGACAGAGACGGTCATGTACGACGGCGCCGGGCGAAGACCGCCGGTGTCACCGCGGGGTGCATGCGCGGAGCCAGAGTCAGAGTCAGACTTGGCGGGAGAATGCTGCGCCTCCAGCGTGCGTGCGATGGTATCGTAGTCGAGTTCGGGGGCGTGCTCGTAGTCGGGGCAGGCGCTAGCGAATTTGGCGCGGGAGACAGCGCGGAGGGGACTGGGCCGTGGGTGCGGGGCGAGGATGGGGTCGGCCGTATAGGGGTGGTCATGTGGGGACGACGGGGAGCCGACAAGGGCGCCGCGAAGAAAGGCTGAAAGAGGATACCACTCGCTCTCCCCGGGGAAGTTGAGAGGTTGGACCACGTAGGACCTGTTAGAAAGGTAGGCGAGGTGGGCATGAGCGATGCTGTGGTAAGGTAGTAGTAAGAAGAAGGGAGGTAAGCGGAGAGGCGGAGGAAAGACGGACATCTCCTGCAGCTGGTTGTTAAAGCCGACACCCCAAGCCTCGTTCAAGAAACGCAGATAGCGCCCTCCACCGTGAATATCCAGTGGGGCGAGCTGGGGGAGGGCTGACTCCCACTCTATAATGGTGGCCATGCCCCTGTCGACTGGGAACGGTGGGAGCGGTGGGGATGCTGGCGGTGGTGTCGGGGGTGGTCGTGCGTGGGATTGGGAGATAGCTGTGAAGGTGCGGCGGACGGCGTCGATTCCGGGGGCAGAGGAGAGTGTGTATAGCGAGAGGAGGACGAGGAGGGAAGAGAGGAGGACGAGGGCCACGAGGATGCGGTGGCGCGGGAGACGCCACCGCGAGATGGGAGGGGTCGCTGGCGGGTGGGTAGTGGTCGGAAGAGCCGCCATGAGACGTGAGAAGGTGCATCTTTGAATATGTGTTATCTAAATGGAAATACTCAGCTGCGGCTGCGGTCGCACGAGCCCTGCTAGTTTAGCGCCACGTGCTCCGGACCCGTAAAAATAGTACGTATCGCACGTAAAATCGCAGACCTCAGGCCTACGGTCGCCCTCGTCACCGATCGCGTCAAGTGTAGTCTTTTCGCTGGACATCATATGTGGCTGCTAATCCTTCTGCAGCCCCCTGTATATGCTTTGCTTTCAGTGTCTGACTGTTAAATACGCAAAGAGGCCACACTAGGCCGTCGCGTACAGAACGCCCTCCTGCGCCTGGCAACTGCGCCACCCGGAGAGAAGGGAACAGGGAAGCAGGCCATGGCCGTGCCCTCCCGCCTCCGAGAATAAGTTTGCATGGCCTCTACATCCCTTGTCCTAAATTGCCCGCCGTCCATCTACATCCTAGGCTTAAATCTCCACGAGGCACCTCTAGCTTAAATTGTACGGGTGCCTCTACACCCTTTGGCACACCTGAGTTCCGAAAAGTCATGGCTGATATTCCTCTCGACAAAGCAGAGATAATCGCCATATTTCTTGAGACATTTCTCTACGGTGCGAAATCCATCCATCACCCCGCAGACCTGGCTTTTAACATCCACCATTAACCGTTTAGGCATTGCTTTAACTTGTTTCTGCTTCACGTTATGGGTTCTGCTAAACAAAGCGGCTGACCCCAAGACGCGTCGTATCATGCTGGCCATCGCCATTACCTTGTTCGTTCTCGCCACGGTGGTGAGCTCTTTCACTACAGTTATCACCACGGGCCGCCAATACCTGTCAACCCAGCACCTTATAATTGACTTCGTCAGAATTTTACAAGCCTTCGTTTTCTTTCGCAATTCATTAGGTCCACTCGGTATGTCAGGCTTAGAGTCGATCGACCGTCCCTACATCCAAGATCGACCGCCCCTACATCTGTGATCACATGCTCATGCTTGGTCTAAAAGGATACTATAACAATGTCGCCCACCCGCTTCATATTGCGAAGACTGGCATTTATATTACACAAACATTGATAGGTGACGCGCTTGTGGTGCGTTCGCTCCAGTAACCACCCTCCCCTGAGAAGGCAATCACCTTTCCTACAGACCTGGAGATGCTGGGTCGTTCACCGGGAAAACCATCATGTTATCATATTTCCAGTATTGACTTCCGCCGGGTGTGCTGGTAAGTTTTTTGCTTACTGAACCCGTCTGATCTGCAGTCTGAACGTGTGTGTTCTAGCTACGGGTTATTTCACCACCTGGAACATGACCAATGCGACGCCTGGCTTGTCTATATTCGATGCCGGTGGACCGTGGATCACGTCCTACTTCGTCCTTACCATGGCCACAAACCTTTACTGCACAAGCAAGTTGCATATTCAATGACCGAGGCACATCACGATTTCTGACCATCCGCCTAGGCATGATTGTGCTCCGAATTTGGACCGCGAGTCGATCTGTACCCACCCACCATCAGAGTACTCTCAGACCAGTAATCTTCGCAGTAGTCGAGAGTGCCGGATTGTATTCTTCTGCACTTCTGGGGCTGCTCATTGCATATGTTACGAACTCCAACGGACAATACCCCGCCGTTGACACGTTAATGCCACTCATTGTAAGCCCCATTTCCAAAACAGATCAGCCTTGCGAATTTGACCTCTGACGACTTGAATCCAGATTATAGTATTTAGCTTGATAATCCTACAGATCAACTTTGGCACCTCTGGCACTAAAACGAGCACCCCAAACTATTCTCCCGCCGAAGCGAGCCGAATTGGATTTGCGAACTCAGACCATACCTACCCTTTACAAGGCATTTCGGTCGAAATATCCCATGCCGTGGATTCTGGTGTACCAGGTGTACCAAGCTTCATCACGGATCAAAAGCAACCCACACCCGAGCAAATGTGGTCACACGCTTGACGATTGGGTTTTAATTATATATATGCGTTGTTCCATGCTGCGCAAGACGTTATAATTACTGCTGCGGGGAACTTTTAATGTAACTTACACTACTGCGTGGATACAACCACGACAGGCCCTAAATGCACGCTTCCTTACTCGGTACAGAACTTGCAGAAGACTAACTGAAAAAAATCAATTCTGTCGAGGAGCCGGCAACTATGACACAGCATATCTTTTCGACACCCTCTTCCGTGCTTCGTGTCACCATATATACCCATTTGCATGCGTGTAGAATAACGTGGCATTTCCAGCACCTGGATTGGTATTTTTTATATCACGATTTCCAACGTCAAAACCTTGAAGTAACGAAATGTTCACAATGAACAAGTAGTAAGCAGAACAATCCCAGTAGCATAATCTGTAGAGCTACGCTCTGGTGAAAACTGCGGTATGCGGGAGTACCTGGTAAGGCAGGGACCTTAACATAGTCAAGCAGTATCAGGATACGCTCAACAAACTCAGGTTGGCAATACAGGAACATGCCGACACTAAAATTCCGCTACTATGTTTTCCAATAGTTTGGCATTCCTGTGTGTTTTCTGATTTTGGGCCATTCCCAAAGTTAATACAGCTTGTAAACAGTTTGGGGAATTCAACAGGATGACATGCTTTACGAAGGAGGATTGTTGCAGGACCCTCTGCCGATGATGGACGACTCCTGGACAAGTTCAATTAACTCAAGTTAGCCCTACAAGAAAATGCCGCCACACGCACTGGTGACACTGCCTGCCGTACGTGTTCTGGATCTTGTCCATGACCTTTGTGTGTTTTCCGATCTTAATGCCGTTCTGAGACTAATATGCCTTGCAAACAGGCATGGAACCTGGACTCACTGACACGACATATGCAGTAGGTGCCCCACTTGATGCGGATAAAGGGTGTCTGCAACGTACTCTGGAACAAGTTATTGTGGAGATCTGCAATTGGGTCAGCCAATATAGCGATGACACCACCCCCGTATATTTTCTTGAATGGCGTTGAGGGTGCCGATAAGTCTATCGCCCACGAGATTCCACGATTTGACAGGCTCAAACGCCTCGGGTCGTCGTACTGTTTTGACAACGCTCTCCGCGCAGAACATTTACCCAACAATGTCAGCACGATTGCTCGTAATCTAGCTGATATGGACCCAGAACGGAAAGCATCGTTATTCAGAGTGATTGGGGAGCAGTGAGAACCTCGAACCACACACGCACCTCGTGAACAGTTCCAGAAGTTTATTATAGACACTGGTCATGGCGTAACTAATGTTGGACCCACCACGATCATCATTGATGAATTGAATGAAATTGGAAACCAGCAATCTCGCAAGGCTCTCTTGTCTGTCCTCGCGACGAGGCAGGAAATGCGGCAGGTTTGCTGCTTCGTTGCCTAGGACAGACAAAAGACCCTTGCGAGATTCCAGGTCTCAGCGCTCATCCAATGCATCAATAACGATGACCGCCGGCTCAACGGTCGTTAGGCCCTGAGCGCCGTGTAAAATGAACTTCTAGAACTGTTGATGAGGTATGGGGGTGGTCCAAAGTGCTCTCTGCTCCCCGACCACTTTCAACAATGATGCTTTTCTTTCTGGGTCCAGATCAGCCAGATCAGGAGCAATCGTGCCAAAGATATAGTGGGGAATCGCCCTGCCAGATGAGCGTGGTCACAACAGTATGGCGAGCCAAGACGTTTGAGTTTATCATCGCAGACTTGCGGGTATTGGCTGTCGCAGCTGCCGCAGCCTTCTGGACGTCCTTATCGACAAATAGTTTCACGTAGCAGTTACCAGGACGTTTGTCCCATGGTCCAACGTTGGGAAGGTGGATGCACGTTAAGTCTGTTGTTGGTCGTCATTAGTTAGTATACAATGGACAGCGCAAACGGAAGAGCTTTTCTGCAACATTGACCACACTTATTGTCGTAGCAATACTCCAGGTGGAAAGTCAAGGATTGGCTTACTAGAGAAGTGATCGTGGACTTACGGTACTGTGCTCGTGTCGTTTCGTTTACCGTTCTTCATCGTTGGGAGTGAGGTGGGTGGTAGGCGGAAAAAGGCGACAACAAAGGCGCCGAATGGCACCGCCGCATTTGCGATCTGTGACTCTGATGCCATGGCACGCCGCATTCCCGGGCCGGCCCGGTCACAAAGTAGCCAGTGAAGAAACTCTTACGCGATGTCTCCCCAGGTTGAAGTCTCTCTCTCTCTCTCCCCAGCTGGAAGTGTCCCGCGTGCCATTACAGAATGTGTTTTACCAGCCAGTTGGCATGTCGATCGTTCACTGTGACTCCTTCCACTCGTCGGGGGCGGGCGGAGCCGGCCGGGCCCGGGTGAGCGTGTCCGAGGAGCGTCAAAACAAAGTGACGCTGGTGTCACACAGCTGTGATAAGCGACAACGTGAGCTTCTCGCCACGTGTATGGTTCAATACATATGCCTGACGACCACCAAAGGTGCTTCCCGCTGCCCATCTCGCGACTCCGCCGCGCCCGCGCCCGCCTCATCGTCGCCCTCCTGTTCGTCCTCTCTCTATACACACTCTCTTCTCAGCCCCGCATCTTCACTGTTCTCTCCCAATCCGATGGACACCCACCGTCCCCACCACTACCACCACCGCCACCACCGCCACCACCACCACCGCCGCTCCCACCGTTTCCAGTCGACAAGGGCATGCAGGCTATTGCAGAATGGGAGTCGGTCCTCCCCCAGAACGAGCTCGCCCCGCTCGATATTCACGGCGGAGAGCGCTATCTGCGCTTCTTGAACGAGAATTGGGGTGTCGGCTTTAATAACCAGCTGCAGGAGATGTCCGTCTTTCCAACCGCCTCTCCTATTACCTGCCTTCTTAATACTACCTTCCCACAGTATCGCTCATGCCCATCTCGCTTACCTTTCGAATAGGTCCTACGTGGTCACTCCCATCAACTTCCCCGGGGAGAGCGAGTGGTACCCTCTTTCAGCCTTTCTTCGCGGTACCCTGGTCGGTTCCCCGTCGTCATACGCTTACCCTTCCACCGCTTGTCCCCTCAGGACCACGCCTATACGGACGATCCCATCCTCGCCCCGCACCCACCACCCCGTCCCCTCCGCGCCGTCTCCCGCGCCCACTTCGTCCGCGCATGCCCCGACTACGAGAACGCCCCCGAACTCGACTATGATGCCATCCCAGGCACACTGGAGACGCAGCATTCTGCCGCCGCGGCAGACCCTCACTCCGTGCATGCACGCCGCGATGACACGGGCGGCCCTGGCGTACATGTCGCCCTCAATTCCACCGCCCACGACGAGGCGCCATCGTATATGACCGTCTCTTTCGTTCCGCTCGCCCGCGCGCTCGGCTTCGAGCATGACCCCCCGGGCGACGTCATCATGCGCGGGTGGGCCAGCGTATTGGGCATGGGTGGTGGTCGTGCCAAAGGCGCTGCGAGAACCGCTGCCTCCAGTTCACCGGGCAGTGGCGATGGTCAACTAAGTAATCCAGGATCGCGGACCCTTGCACCTGGCGATGCCACATGCGTAACTTTGCACCCTGCGAGCGTCCATGTCTTTGATTATCAGTGAGTTGCCGATTATCAGAAGAGTACCTTTTCTTCTTCTTTGGTGCCTGGTTGTCTGCCATTTTGTTACTTTTGTGTCTGTTATCATTGTTTGTTGGCTACTGTTTATTTTTATTTTTTATTTATGCCTCCTTACCTTGTGGCGCACAGGCCAATTACGTTCATAAGCGGCATCGATTATTCTGTTGCCTTTGCTCGCCCTCGCATTTTTGCTTTCATTCCAATTTTGGCTCTTTGCTCTGCCTCCCACCCGCCATTTCTCCCCTGCGCTCCGCCACCCTTCCCCTCTCTACGCTTCATGCGTTGCATACTGGTGTAGAGGCGGGAGGCAGTATTCGGCGTGTGCCATGAGCGTCGAACGTGTTGCAGGTTCGCTTTGATTGCATTGCCATAGCGGTGCTCGTGGCGGTTGTGCTCGTGCGGGGCGTTCCGTGTTGGGACCGTGCGTCGCGGCGATGCGTTGGGTACGTTTTTGGCTTAGGTTGTCCTGGCCTTCCACGCGGTGGTGTGCGGCCCTTTCGCCCGCCCGCGGCCCAGCTCGCCGCTGCCCATACACTGGGTGTGGGGGCTGAGGTGCGACGACAGCTAGGGATGTGTCATTGTGTGTGATGGCATGCGAGAAGATGCCCAGTCGATGGGAGGAATTCTAACACTATGATTGGGTGGGTTGGGGGAGGTTTTTGTCTGAAGACTCTAGCTGTGGGGCTGGGGACTCGCTCGAGCCCTTAACTAGCCGTCGCTATATTCCGCTTCTACGCTTATTTTATTATTATTCTGATCCCGTTGCCTTCCCTGCGCCGACAGGCCATTACCACACACTCCACTAACATCTAACATTATTCCTCCAGACTCTTCGGTTCCCTCCGCATTCTCCCGCTCCTCCCCGCGCTGCTCGACTCCCCCGTGCTCACGGACCTTCACTGGAGCCCGCTCGTGCACGGGGCGACGCAGCGCAATTTACGGGCGTGGGGGTGGGTTACGGGCGCGGGTGCGGCGTCTGATCTGACTGACGCGCATCATGATCGTTATCAACAACGTCACAAGGGGAACTTCCCCCGCGCGTGGATCCCCCACCGCCCACCGGGCACGGGCGACGTAGCAGAGCCGCCGCACGACTCTACGCGTTCTTCGGCGACGGGGGACTCAGCGCACGCGGATGCGGCAGATACCTCCCTAGCGGCGGACACGCATGCACCCCTCCCGCGCGTGCTCGCGCTGCACCTGCGGCGCGGCGATTTCGAGGAGCACTGTGTGAAGCTCGCGTCGTGGAACTCGGCGTGGCAGGGCTTGAACGAGGCGGAGGGTGTGGGCGATCGGTGCGTTTCCTTTCTTGCGCCTCCTTTCTGCGTTGTTTTATTAGTTGTTTTACTGCGTGGCGTCCACTCGTGCGTCCTTTCCAGGGCATGCAGCGCTTCTGGTACTTCTCGCCTGCTTCTTTTCATCTCATTCCATGTTTTTTGTTTTTATTTTATTTTATTTTATTTTATTTTATTCTATTTTTTTTTGATGCTTTCCTGGCTGCACGTCATTCTTCCGCGTCCTCTACGCCGTTTTATCTGCGCCCTCGCTTGTCCTTCATTCCAGTCGCTACTCTCCCATGTCGCCACCGTTTTACTTCTGGATGACCGAAGAACCAGAAAAAATTGGTGCCTAAGTATTGGATCACCTCATTCATTCTCTCCTCCTGTCCCTTCCTCCCCGCCCACCCGAAACTTCCTTTCCTCGCCTTCTAATTAGTTTATCCCCCATTCATCCTCTCGTCTATTCTAATATTAGCTCTATTCATAGTCTTGGCCCCGGTTTTTCATTTTCGTTATTTGTTTCTGCCCTCATTCAATCCACCCGTCACCAGCTAACTCTCTCCTGCAGATACACGCCTCCTCCCGGTGGCCTGAAAACCCCCGCCGAGCGTGCCGAGTTCGCACGCCGCTGTTGGCCGTCCCTCGATGACATCATGCAGTGCGTACGGCGCGTGCGAGAAGAATGGGAGGGCAGGGTGCGGGGTCGGACTGAGCGGAGCATAGAGAGACGAAACCCTGATGGGGGACATTACACGAATGACACGGCCCCAACAGACCACGTGGTACCTGCACGTCCCCGCACGCGCCGAACTGCACGCGCCCCCGGCGCCGGCGCGGACTGGCAGCTCAACACGGTGTATGTTGCCACGAATGGCGATGCGGCGTGGTGGGGTGCGATCACGGCTGCGCTGCGCGCGGACGGGTGGGCTGTGAAAGGGAGCGCGGATATGGACTTCATGCGAGAGGATGAGTATGCACATGATGGCCCCTCTTCGGTGATGCGGGTCGAGCACGAGGGCCGCTTCATACGGGACAGCCAGGGAGAGGAAGGGGTGTCGGGAGACGCGTTCAGCCAGTGGGTTGACGAGCTGGATGCGGATGGGGAGGTGAGGTCGACCAAGAGGCGTGAGAGTGAAAGGGTGGTAGGGCTGGCGGTGGATATGGAGATTGCGGCGCGGGCGGAGGTATTTATTGGCAACGGGGTGAGTGTCCAGTTTCGGATGTTAAAGTTGCATGTGATGTCCTGTTATTCAATATTTTTTGAGCTGTGGTTTCAATGGGCTCGTTTTAGACGTTTTATTCGGGGTTATTCTGCCTTCGGGTCGCTACCTCCTTTGCTTCTCTTCCCCCTCACGCCTATTTTTATTTTATGCCCGCCGCACCATCGCTGACAACGATACTCCACTCAGTGGTCATCCTTCACATCAAATGTCAACCTGCTCCGTATGGCGCATGGCGCTCCGCGCGCGTCAATCCGGTTCTGGTGACCACACCTTTCACTATTATACTCTAATCTATAGGATCCATCCGTACCCCCCTCAGTGCGCCATATCATAGTCGTAAAGCCACTGACGGCGGCGAAGCCATCGTGGCGGCTTAGCACCGCCCTCGGTCGGATGTGACGAAGAGGTGCAAGACTTGTATTTATGACTGTCAAGAGGGCAGCATCGTATACCAGGCCATACGTGCCGACATTAGATTAGGAACGCGATATACTCAGTCATCTGTTACGACTCCACCATCTGGCACGCAATGCCACGCACGGTGTCCTCCATCCCCTGTAGCCTTCACATGTCTACCCCTCCATCGTATTTCCCTGCGCTTCATCGCGACACCACGGTGCGCAATTCCCTCCAGCGTATATATTTCCCGGGCATCACTAGGTACCCGAACGTGCGCCACCACGCCCTTGTCATCACCTGGAGTAGCAGCATCTATCCCCCATCAATACGCTTCCGTCTGGCTGCATTCGTATCTACCCAGATCGTATCTAAATAATATGTATACCACCGGTCCTATCCCTGCTCGCTTATTTGCGCCCACGTCCTCGGCACATTTCTGACACAATTGCATTTCACATTTTTCGTCTGCGTCCTGCACGCTATGATACATTCTCTATGCGATCTTTATTTATTTCATTCGTTCACGTTTCGTATCGTCGTTCGCAGTCCTCGTGTCTGGCATATTTCGTTTCGCCCGCGTACACACTTGGATCGAGTGATGTCATCGTGTGAAAACTTGATTAGAGGACCATTGGGCTACCGGGGTCCAGGTCATCTAGAAAATGCAGTGGAATATCCATTAGCTTGCTGGAAATGTATAGACCATGTAAAATAGGGCCACTGCGGAAAAAACCCAGTGGAAAATCCATCATCTATTGTTGGCGGGTGGATTTTCCACTGGAGGTGCATCCACTGATGCATTCACGGATCCCTTAGGTGGTTGAATTGTTTCCAGGAAAGAAGGAGAGTCCCTTAAAACCATAAAGGGGGCACCTTGCTTATAGAATCTATACTGTTCATGATTGTGTCATAGCCACGACACTCTGGAGGTTCAATGATGAAGTTGACACTAATGGTATGCCATCAGGACTGGGTTGGGGTTGGGGTTGGGGTTGGGGTTGGGGTTGGGGTTGGGGTTGGGGTTGGGGTTGGGGGGGTTGGGGTTGGGGGTTGGGGTTGGGGGGGTTGGGGT
>WHVA01000865.1:0-25643 GCA_015179125.1 Gautieria morchelliformis
ACAAGGGGGTTCAGGGTAAGGTAGAACAATGGCAAAGAACAAGGTGGGTAAGTACAATAGGCATTGGAAGAAACGGAATTACGGAAATGCTATCTTGCTTGCTCAGGGTCGAGTAGGGGGCCGGGATCTGGAGGTGGCCAGAGGTACTGAAAGAACAAGGGAGGAGGGTTGCGGACATTGCGGATGTTGCGGATGTTGTGGATGTCGGAATGGAGTTGGAGGTGGCGCGGAGGATATGTGGAGGTGGCCGACATGGTTGATCGGAACAGTTGTAACACTGTCCAGGATCCGTTCCACCACATAGTGCTCTTCCCCATTTACAATTTCCGGCGGAGGTGGCCGACGAGCCTTCCGACCTGGAATTGGGTCCTCAAGCATAGGGAGTAACTCACCACATTGAAGACGGGGTGGAGGCGGACATGGACATCGGAAGTCGGAGGCGGTATGCATTCCGTCCAACCCTCCGCCTCACTGTGAAGGGCCCAAGGTAGCGTTGGGCAAGCTTCTGTGAAGGGCGTGTGGTGCGGATGTCACTTGCATCTAGATCCACCTTATCTCCAACTTGGTACTCCGGGGCAGGAACCCGGCGTTGGTTGTAGTACCTTGCCATGTCATCCTTGGCCTTCGCAAGGGCCCACTTGGCTTCCGAAAGGGTGGAGTCCATGCGGTCTCGGAGCTCATTGACCGTCTCGAGTTGGGAGTCAGCCTGGCATGGCTCGAAGCCCATCCGCGGGTGTCGTCCGGAGTCAAGCATGAAGGGAGTCTGTTGTGTGGCGGAATGGACATGGTTGTTGTATTGGAATTCCGCTAGTGGAAGTAACTCATCCCAGTCATCCTGCCGCTCATTGACAAAGAGGCGGAGATATTGCTCCAACTCCTGATTGACCCGTTCCGTCTGCCCGTCGCCCTGCGGATGGTATGCTGTGGTGGTAGCCAGCTTTATGCCGAGCAGGCGGTAGAGCTCCCGAGTCAGTTCCGCGACAAACTGCGGACCTCAGTCGGAAACAACTTGCTTCGGGAGCCCATGCAACTTCCAGACATGTGCAAGGAACAGGCGGGCCGCTCCGAGGGCTGTGATCGTCGTGTGTGTCGGAATGAAGTGGGACACCTTGCTTACCGAATCCACGATGTTCATGATTGCGTCATAGCCATGAGACTCTGGGAGTTCAACGATGAAGTCGACACTGATGGTGTCCCAGCGGGATTCGGGAATCGGGAGCGGAGCAAGTTCTCCAACCGGCGGATGTCGTTGTGCTTTGGTTCGGAGACAAAGGTCGCATGTCTTCACGTACTGTGCAATATAGCGGGACATCTGAGGCCACCAGTAGTTCCGAGCCACTAACTCCAGCGTCTTCCACCTGCCAGCATGCCCAGCGACCCATGTGTCATGGTGCTGGACACAATGCGGCGGCGGAGGTCCGCCCCACCTGGAACATAGACCTTGCCTCTGAAGTGGAGCAGTCCATCACGTTCTGACCATTCCGCTGCCCGTACAGACCGTGAGTGCCCTTTCCGAAGTTCCTCCACTGCATTCACCACCGACTCCTCCTTCTCTCCATTCCGGTACTGCCTCCGGATATCCCGGAGCATTCCGCTCCCACCCCAACTGCAGTCACTCCTTCTAGGGCGCGGATGCAAAGAGACTTGGGCGGAGCAGTGCATATCCGCATTGTCTCCACTTCCACTTCCATGATCCACGTGGCGGGATAGGGCATCGGGCTTGCCCATGGTGCGGCCGGGGCGGTGGTGGAGCATGAAGTCAAATCGGGACAGGTGTAGGGACCACCGTGCTTGTTGTCGGTTCAACTTCTTAGATGTGCGGAAATACTCGAGGTTCTTGTGGTCTGTCCAGATCTCAAATGGGCAGAGAGCACCCTCGAGGAAGTGCCGCCACTCCTCCAGCGCTCGGATGATTGCCAGCATCTCCTTGTCATGGATCTCATAGTTCCACTCGACCGGACTAAGGCTTTTAGAGAAGAAGGCAATCGGACGCCATCCCTCATCATCTTCCAATGACTGTTGTGACAAGACCGCTCCGGTAGCTGTGTCGGAAGACTCCGCCTCGACTCGATAAGGGCGAGAGTCATCGGGAAAGATCAGGACCGGGGCAGAAGTGATCAGCTTTTTGAGCTTGTCAAAGGAGGCCTGTTCCGGTTCTCCCCACTGCCATCCAACCTCCTTCTTGGTGAGTTGAAGAGGGCATGAGCATGGCAGGAGAAGTCCTTGATGAACCGCCGGTAGAAATTGACAAACCTAATGAAGGACTGGACCTCCTTCTTGTTCCGCGGCACGGGCCAATCCGATACACGGGAACCTTTGACTGGGTCCATTTCCACCTTTCCTTCCGACACAATCACCCCAAGATACTCTATCCGCGTCCGCTCAAATTCGCACTTTTCCGGCTTGAGACACAGGTTGTATTCCCGGAGCCGTTCCAGCACTCTCTGCACGACTTCCCGATGTTCCAACATTGTTTTTGTGAAGATGAGGATGTCATCGAGGTAGACGCAGACAACCCCTTCTGCTATCATGTCATGGAAAATGTCATTCATCATTGTCTGGAATGTGGCGGGACTGTTGGTAAGGCCGAAGAACATGACCTGTGGCTCAAAGAGTCCTCAGTTGGTGCGGAATGCGGCCTTCCACTCGTCTCCCTCCCGGATCCGAACATTATTGAAGCCCCAGCGGACATCCAGCTTAGTGAAGTACCTTGCCCCACGGAGTTGTGTGATTAGTTCGGAAATGAGTGGAATGGGGTACCGGTTCTTGCTCGTGCTCGCATTCAAGGCCCGGTAATCCTGCACAAGTCTGAGCGAGCCGTCCTTCTTCTTGATGAAGAACACCGGAGATGCCATGGGTGACTTGGAGGGGCGGATCCTCCCTGTACGGAGGTTTTCCGTGAGGAATGCATCGAGACAGCGGGTAGACTTTGCAGTTGGTGGGCTTTGACCCAGGCTCCAACTCGATGGCATGGTCCCATAGCTTCCGTGGGGGCAGGGCATCAAATGACTCCCTGGGAAAGACGTCCTCGAACTCCCGCAGGCACTCCGGAATTTCCGCCTCCACTCTATCATGCCTCTTGGAGGCTTCAACAAGGCGTTGCGAAATATTTCCAGTGGCATGGATGTGTTCTGCTTCCGGTGGAAGGTTTACGTACAGCAAGCGCTCCCCTTCCGCCAGAGTGTCTTCCGGGCCGAGTTGGATGACGTCGGAATCGGAATTGGAATCGGAAGTGGGATCCGGTTCAATTTCCGCTGCCAAGTCTTCTTCTGCAAGCAGTGGATGGGGGCCAGAACGACATGTCTGTATGAGCCGTTCTGTCTTCCACTGCTCCTGGTGCTCCTTCCACACTTCCGACCTGCACATGTGACACTTGGCTGGACATCGACTCATCAGTACCTTCCGAGTCTGGCAATTGATCTCTGGGTTGTGCTCCTGAAGCCAGGTAAACCCGAGGATGATGTCCTGCTTCCCCAGGCTGGTGACTGCAAAGGAAGTGCGTTCTGAGTGTCCATCGTAGCGGAGAATTGTGTCTACTATCTCCGTGATGGACCCTGCCTCATTGCGGCTTCCATCCACATTGAACACTGGGATTGCACGTTGCAACTTCCGCGTGGTCAGTCGGTTCTGTTCCACATAGTCCTGGTCTATAAACTGACCAGTGGCCCGCAATCGACAAGGGCGGGTCCGGATTTGACTTCCGCAGTATCTGTTGTCTGGATATCCACCTTAATGACTAGTGACTTGGGGCCAGGGGTGGAAGCAACAACATAGCGCTTCGGGAGGCATCTCTCCCAAGGGCGGATGCAGGATGGATGGTGTCAGGGGACACCCTGTTTTCCATTTCCAGTTCCGACATCACACCCAGTTCCGACTCCATTTCCGACTTCATTTCCGACTCCGCTTCCGGTTCCGATTCCATCTCCGCCTCCGCTTTCGGAAATGATTCCACTTCTGGGAGAACTTCCACCAGTTCTGTTCGCCTTTCCAGTTCCACTCCAATTTCTGACTTCCACTCTCGGAACAGTGTCGGAAATCAAGCGACTCGCGTAATGGGTGGCATCAAGGGTCGATCAAGGGTCAGGGTGGTCAGGGAGATGCAGGGTTGATGGTGGGTTCCAAGTGTTGTCCCTGGCTGCGCAGCGTAGTATAATACGGGCTCGCTGACATTGGGGGTCCTTAGACATTTCTCTTTGGATTTCCCCTTGTCAGGTGAGAATCCCCTCTCTTGTATACTCTTTTCATTTATACATACTTTGGATTTCCCCTTGTCAGTTGTGTGGTAGTGTGTTCACATCAAAACCATCACTCCAGCACTGGGAAGCAGCAAAAAGAATCGTACAATACCTTCTACAAACCCGAAACCACGGAATCCTTTTCAAACAGGAGGGTAAGGGAGTAGAAGGGTACGCACACAATCTCACCGGTTTCATGGACGCAGATTTTGCAGGAGATTCGAACGACAGGAAGTCAACATCAGGGTGGATCTTTACCTTCAACGGATCACCTGTCTCATGGGCTTCCAAAAAGCAGGGGCTTGTCACCCGATCGTCAATGGAATCAGAGTTGGTTGCCGGTTCCTTCGCATCAGCCGAAGGGATCTGGTTGATACGACTTGCCAATGATTTCAAAATCAATTTCATTCCAATCCCTCTATTCACCGACAATCAATCCTTCATCGCGCATTCTGAGAATGACGTCAGTAACACTCGAACGAAGCATATCGACGTTCACTATCACTACACACGAGATCAGATCGCTAGTGGAAATATTAAGCTCCATTATATCTCCACACTCCATAACCTCGCTGATATCTTAACGAAAGCTCTATCACCACGCAAACATGTCTCTACCCTCGATCATCTCGGGATCACACATGTTTGAGGGGGTGTGTTGTGACAAACGCAATTATTTCACCTCAAATCTTTATATATATAAAAGAAAACTAATAAAGAAAGAAAAGAAAATCAAAAGAAAAATCAAAAGAAACAAAAAAAATATTCATGACAGACGTCGGCGCAGACGGCGATCACACGAAATTTATGTCATGCTATGTTACTCACAAATCGGGTGATATACAGGAGTTCGAGCGTCGACCACGTGCGTTCGATCAGGGACGGCGCGTCTATCGGGTGATGGCATCAGCCATGATGTCGACAGGCGCCAGGCCATAGGTACCAAGGGGTACGGGCACCAAACGCCGCAGAGAATAGCAGACTGCGCAGGGGTACAGGGTGTTGTGGAGTGACCTGAGAAAGTCACCTGCAACACATATATTCAATCAGCTGCCACACAAGAGAGGCACAGAGACAGCGGCCCCATCTCCAAGCCCAGCATATATGCTGGGCAGGGTAAAATCAAATCCATTTTCTATTTGAACCCCATGACACGTCTGACTGATTACTATCTTAACAACATGTGGACAGGGGCTTTGTATACTAGGTACAGATCTCTATTCCAAAGCCCAGACAATCCTAACACCATCCCCATCACCCCATGACTTTATAACTACAAATTAATCACCCCTTAGTTACAAAGTAGTTTTTCGACCCATCCATCCAATATCTTGAACACTAGTAGTTACTATCAATATAGTATAAATAGCTAGTACAAATGTATGAACAAATCTATCCAGAATCGATTATTCTGCCTCCTGAAATTGCGGCAGTCTTGTTTGATAGCTACAGAACTCAGATCTTAATAATTTACTCCAAATCTTCGTTGAGAGTCTATTATTACTGTTTACTCTATACTACCTTAAAAGCGAACGCTTTTGATTTGACTATCCCTTGGATCAACACCATTCTTCCATTGATGCGGTCACGTGACCCTCATTCATCAGTGCTGGACGCGCCTCGAAAGGCTTAGTCAGCACATAGAAGAGAGGCGAACACAGTGGTTTCAACCACTAAGCAATAGATTTCATTCGTTAAAAGACACTAATTGATATTTTAATCTAAAATCAATGTCCAGCCAAGTGTCACATGTGCAGGTCGGAAGTGTGGAAGGAGCACCAGGAGCAGTGGAAGACAGAACGGCTCATACAGACATGTCGTTCTGGCCCCCATCCACTGCTTGCAGAAGAAGACTTGGCAGCGGAAATTGAACCGGATCCCACTTCCGATTCCAATTCCGATTCCGACGTCATCCAACTCGGCCCGGAAGACACTCTGGCGGAAGGGGAGCGCTTGCTGTACGTAAACCTTCCACCGGAAGCAGAACACATCCATGCCACTGGAAATATTTCGCAACGCCTTGTTGAAGCCTCCAAGAGGCATGATAGAGTGGAGGCGGAAATTCCGGAGTGCCTGCGGGAGTTCGAGGACGTCTTTCCCAGGGAGTCATTTGATGCCCTGCCCCCACGGAAGCTATGGGACCATGCCATCGAGTTGGAGCCTGGGTCAAAGCCCACCAACTGCAAAGTCTACCCGCTGTCTCGATGCATTCCTCACGGAAAACCTCCGTACAGGGAGGATCCGCCCCTCCAAGTCACCCATGGCATCTCCGGTGTTCTTCATCAAGAAGAAGGACGGCTCGCTCAGACTTGTGCAGGATTACCGGGCCTTGAATGCGAGCACGAGCAAGAACCGGTACCCCATTCCACTCATTTCCGAACTAATCACACAACTCCGTGGGGCAAGGTACTTCACTAAGCTGGATGTCCGCTGGGGCTTCAATAATGTTCGGATCCGGGAGGGAGACGAGTGGAAGGCCGCATTCCGCACCAACTGAGGACTCTTTGAGCCACAGGTCATGTTCTTCGGCCTTACCAACAGTCCCGCCACATTCCAGACAATGATGAATGACATTTTCCATGACATGATAGCAGAAGGGGTTGTCTGCGTCTACCTCGATGACATCCTCATCTTCACAAAAACAATGTTGGAACATCGGGAAGTCGTGCAGAGAGTGCTGGAACGGCTCCGGGAATACAACCTGTGTCTCAAGCCGGAAAAGTGCGAATTTGAGCGGACGCGGATAGAGTATCTTGGGGTGATTGTGTCGGAAGGAAAGGTGGAAATGGACCCAGTCAAAGGTTCCCGTGTATCGGATTGGCCCGTGCCGCGGAACAAGAAGGAGGTCCAGTCCTTCATTAGGTTTGTCAATTTCTACCGGCGGTTCATCAAGGACTTCTCCTGCCATGCTCATGCCCTCTTCAACCTCACCAAGAAGGAGGTTGGATGGCAGTGGGGAGAACCGGAACAGGCCTCCTTTGACAAGCTCAAAAGCTGATCACTTCTGCCCCGGTCCTGATCTTTCCCGATGACTCTCGCCCTTATCGAGTCGAGGCGGAGTCTTCCGACACAGCTACCGGAGCGGTCTTGTCACAACAGTCATGGAAGATGATGAGGGATGGCTCCGATTGCCTTCTTCTCTAAAAGCCTTAGTCCGGTCGAGTGGAACTATGAGATCCATGACAAGGAGATGCTGGCAATCATCCGAGCGCTGGAGGAGTGGCGCACTTCCTCGAGGGTGCTCTCTGCCCATTTGAGATCTGGACAGACCACAAGAACCTCGAGTATTTCCGCACATCTAAGAAGTTGAACCGACAACAAGCACGGTGGTCCCTACACCTGTCCCGATTTGACTTCATGCTCCACCACCGCCCCGGCCGCACCATGGGCAAGCCCGATGCCCTATCCCGCCACGTGGATCATGGAAGTGGAAGTGGAGACAAGCGGATATGCACTGCTCCGCCCAAGTCTCTTTGCAATCCGCGCCCTAGAAGGAGTGACTGCAGTTGGGGTGGAGCGGAAATGCTCCGGGATATCCGGAGGCAGTACCGGAATGGAGAGAAGGAGGAGTCGGTGGTGAATGCAGTGGAGGAACTTCGGAAAGGGCACTCACGGTCTGTACGGGCAGCGGAATGGTCAGAACGTGATGGACTGCTCCACTTCAGAGGCAAGGTCTATGTTCCAGGTGGGGCGGACCTCCGCCGCCGCGTCGTGTCCCAGCACCATGACACACGAGTCGCTGGGCATGCTGGCAGGTGGAAGACGCTGGAGTTAGTGGCTCGGAATTACTGGTGGCCTCAGATGTCCCGCTATATTGGACAGTACGTGAAGACATGGACCTTTCTCTCCGAACCAAAGCACAACGACATCCGCCTGTTGGAGAACTTGCTCCGCTCCCATTCCCGAATCCCCTGGGACACCATCAGTGTCGACTTCATCATTGAACTCCCAGAGTCTCATGGCTACGACGCATCATGAACTCGTGGGTTCGGTAAGCAAGGTGTCCCACTTTATTCCGACCACACGACGATCACAGCCCTCGGAGCGGCCCGCCTGTTCCTTGCACATGTCTGGAAGTTGCATGGGCTCCCGAAGCAAGTTGTCTCCGACCGAGGTCCGCAGTTTGTCGCGGAACTGACTCGGGAGCTCTACCGCCTGCTCGGCATAAAGCTGGCTACCACCACAGCGTACCATCCGCAGGGTGACGGACAGACGGAACGGGTCAATCAGGAGTTGGAGCAATATCTCCGCCTCTTTGTCAATGAGAGGCAGGATGACTGGGATGAGTTACTTCCACTGGGAATTCCAATACAACAACCATGTCCATTCCGCCACACAACAGACTCCCTTCATGCTTGACTCCGGACGACACCCGCGGATGGGCTTCGAGCCACGCCAGGCTGACTCCCGACTCGAGACGGTCAATGAGTTCCGAGACCGCATGGACTCCACCCTTTCGGAAGCCAAGTCGCCCTTGCGAAGGCCAAGGATGACATGGCAAGGTACTACAACCAACGCCGGGTTCCTGCCCCGGAGTACCAAGTTGGAGACAAGGTGTATCTAGATGCAAGTGACATCCGCACCACACGCCCTTCGCAGAAGCTTGCCCACCGCTACCTTGGGCCCTCACAGTGACGCGGAGGGTTGGACGGAATGCATACCGCCTCCGACTTCCGATGTCCATGTCCCGCCTCCACCCCGTCTTCAACGTGGTGAAGTTACTCCCTATGCTTGAGGACCCAATTCCAGGTCGGAAGGCTCGTCCGCCACCTCCGCCGGAAATTGTAGATGGGGAAGAGCACTATGTGGTGGAACGGATCCTGGACAGCCAGTTTGTGCGAGGACAACTCCAATTCCTCGTGAAATGGGAAGGGTATGGGTACGAGGAGAATTCGTGGTCCGGAGCAAGATGTTTCCGCTCCAGACAAACTCCGCAGTTCTATAGGACACACCCCGGTGCCCCTCGCCGAATCCGCTCGCTGGCATTTCAATCCCTCGTGTCCCATGCTTCGAGGACGCAGCACGCTAGAGGGGGGTGATGTCAGGGGACACCCTGTTTTCCTTTTCCAGTTCCGACACCACACCCAGTTCCGCTCCATTTCCGACTCCGCTTCCGGTTCCGATTCCATCTCCGCCTCCGCTTTCGGAAATGATTCCGCTTCTGGGAGAACTTCCACCAGTTCTGTTCGCCTTGCCAGTTCCACTCCAATTTCCGACTTCCACTCTCGGAACAGTGTCGGAAATCAAGCGACTCGCGTAATAGGTGGCATCAAGGGTCGATCAAGGGTCAGGGTGGTCAGGGAGATGCAGGGTTGATGGCGGGTGCCAAGTGTTGTCCCTGGCTGCGCAGCGTAGTATAATACGGGCTCGCTGACATTGGGGGTCCTTAGACATTTCTCTTTGGATTTCCCCTTGTCAGGTGAGAATCCCCTCTCTTGTATACTCTGTTCATTTATACATACTTTGGATTTCCCCTTGTCAGTTGTGTGGTAGTGTGATCTCCACAACTAGCTAGGGTTGCCCTTACAGCAGTAGCAAATTGCCCTCAGATGCTCGGGATAATTCATTCATTAAGGTGCGTTGGTAGTATTTCTCCTGGCAAAGTTTCTTTCACTCAGCTAGGCCTATGCTAGTATACATTTCTTGTTGACAAGAACACTCGAAATCGGCGCCATCTACCAGAATATGAAGCTCAAAATTTCTACGGGCAGTTTGAATTTGCGCTCAGGTGTACTTACCTCCATCCCGTGCCATAGGACTTGATCGGGAAACAACTTACTTGATAGCACTCGTTCACACATGCCAAAGCAACTCCCCGGGGAGCTGAGGCGTGAACAACCAGCTTGGTCAGCAGCTGATCAATCCAGACTATCGGAATGACCGGCAGTTTGGTCCAAATACCACACGTCGCTTACTGTCGTTTCCCTTTTGGAGCAACTGTTTGACCTCCATCAGCGGAGGGTGTTATTTCGTTATTTCATTGCCTTGCCAAAATGGGAAGGACTGGGAGGAGTCTGCGCATTAACTCGAGCGCAGGAGATGTAGGAAAAGAACTTGAGACTGATAGTGAGGACACTGTTAACTCACTCAACTGGACTCAACAATGTGAGTGAATGGGCTGAAACCAATGATTTGTTGTAGCTAAAGTCCTAGCTACTTATACAGTGGTGAACAGGGGTAAACCCCTATGGAAAATTGGATTAGGAGTGCATACATCACTAATGATGTCAATGATGATGCTGTGTGCCCCTAGGTGGATAATCCATTGATGATGGTGTATGCCCCTAGGAGAATAATCCATTGATGATGATGCATGCCCCTAGGAAATACCCCTCTAGAATCCAATAACAGAGGGCATCGCTTCACGTGGTGAATTGAGCATGTAGGTATGTGCTCAATGCCCCATTTGGAGCCTTTGTAGATGCACTCATATGACGTGTATATGTCGCCTACTGGGGACCTTTTTTTCATCGCTCATCCTTTTCATCGTCTTGCTTCACTGCATTCTGCTCCTTTCTACTCATGTTTTTGGATCCCTCTGATGAAAACATCCGGGAGCAGGTTCTGAATCATGCTGCAACTCCTTCGCAGCCGTCCTTTCCCCCACCTCGCGCGGCACCTCAATTGGGTGCCATATCTAATGTAAGTCTCCAATCTCCTCGTTGTGTTCATCTCATGTGCTAACACTCGCTGTTTACCTCTAGACCATGAATATCCCATGTGTTCCTAGGAAGCCACTCGTGCAGCGGGGAGGGGTGATAAAAGTGAGTCGCTATCATTACTTTCCTTGTGATTCTGCTGATATATTTTCTTGTTTGAACAGGTAAACATTAATATCCCAGTGTGAGGAGGCGACGGGCTGGGGGGCGGGTGGAGGGGAGGGGATTAGACCGAGTGCTTTGGAAACTTGTGAGTGGCCACTGCGCAACGAAGGTATGAACATCGCGTTGTATACTCTAGTGGTCCACTTGGTGGAGAGGAGTCTTCATTGCTAGCTATTCCCCGGTACCGCCACACACCTCATTACCTTAGCATCGTCCATCTCATGCATCATTCGCTCCTGTCACCCCCTGCTCGTGTACCCCTTTTGTAGTAACACATGTATATTTAGGAAAGTTTGACAGGCACCTCACAGCTCGTGGATCTGATGTGGAATCCAAGCACATTCCCTACTTCTTGTCTGATATGTACACTAGCGGTCCGAGTGTGATTGTTTACGGTGCTGCCGTTTTTCTGGAGATGG
This sequence comes from Gautieria morchelliformis, assembly GCA_015179125.1. Lineage (NCBI taxonomy): Eukaryota > Fungi > Basidiomycota > Agaricomycetes > Gomphales > Gomphaceae > Gautieria > Gautieria morchelliformis. Next base: position 11,479 of record WHVA01000865.1, read on the forward strand.
AGGAAGCAATCGCTTGACAGGCAATGTCCCTACAGCATGACCAAATGGATGCTTGGTGGGTGGAACAATGTAAGTATCAATAGCATCATCATGCAACAGGACATACTTACGCTGCTAGAGAGTGTTGGTGAAGTAGGTATGGTGGACCGACCAGTTATTTGCCTTAAACCCATTGCCACCTTTGAACAGACATCCTCCAGTTCTGACATATCAGAAAACTGATTTGCTGTAAGTGACAGCGCTGATTGAGCATTTGCGTCATCCAAAAGAGAAACAACACCATGCATCTGTGGGAGACTGGTGCAAGTGAAGTGGAGTAGTTTGTCGAGAATCTGGTGCTTGATCCCGGAAGAATGAAGGTTAGATGTCTAAAGACAGTGACTCAGAAATACTGGCTATACACAATGGCGCCTACACCCACCAGGTCGATAAAGCTTTGGTCATTATCTTCACCATCTGACCCGGACATGGATCAATATCATCGCACAATCTAACATTGCACTGTCTAGTGCCATCATCCTCCATTGTGTGCATCAACCATGCATTAGCCTGGTTGGATATAGCAATCTGCGAGGGGACACCAGGTGATGCATGTGAAGGTTCTGGAAGGGAAGCAATGTGATTTCCTGCAGTTTGCTGTGTCCTAAAGCATTTCCCATATATCTCCCGGGCCTCATTTTCCATGACAGGGTAATGAAATGAGTAGCGTGATGGTGCGAGCATGCCCAAGGTAATTTGTGTGGTGAGCACAAGGCGTAAAGCCCACAGATGTTTTCAGGCACCATGGTTATGGTTGAAGTCAGGGCATTGGCAGCAAGTGTAGAGGACAGGAATTATAGGCAGTAGGTATGGACTTGTTATTCAAAAGAATAGACTAGAAATCAATTCACTCTCTCAGTGAATTTAGTGGTCACTATAAATATATTATACACTACCTAGAATCAATTCACTACAGAGCATTTCTAGGTTAATAAATGCAAAGACTACTAGACTAATTTACTTGCCTCTCTCAGTGAATTTAGTGGTCACTGAGAGAGGGGGAAATGTGTTCCACTGCGCATGTACTACTACCCGGCCTTTAGCGCCCAAGGGCTCGCGCGTCGAAGTCATTTCAGACTCCGCTGGGTGCAGCCGCTTGTGAAAGTAGGAATAACAAGATGAAATAGAGAGATAAGAAATGAGTGGAAAATTTCGAAAATAACCAGAGAAATGGATGCATAATACAAGAGCAATGTGAGAAGAAATTGGAAGGCCACACAACAAATTGGATATATTATGCTTGATTTTGGTGCAGGAGCATAAATGCACCCAACACGCCCCTCAAGCTTAATATATTCCGATTTGCTCGTTGAGAATCTTCACTCTAGGACTAGGAAGTCCTTTAGTGAGGATATCTGCCAACATTTGTTCGGTTGGCAAATAAACGAGCTTGGCTTGTTGATTTTTGATTATATCTCGAAGGAAATATAATCGGATGTCGAAGTGCTTGGTTCTCGTGTGTTGTTGGGTGCCATACGTGATGGCAATGGCTGATTGATTGTCTGAATAAACTTGGATGGGTCTGTTCAGTGGTTGGAATATTTCAGAAATAAAATGGCGCATCCAAAGAGCCTCTTTGCCCGCATGGGTCAGGGCGACGAATTCGGCTTCAGTTGATGAGAGGGCTACTATCGACTGTTTCTGGCAACTCCATGAAACAGTGCCTCCATCAATCTGAAATAAGTATGCCGAATACGAACGCCTATGACTCTGTGAACCCCAATCCGCATCTGAATACCCCATCAAGCCGTCTTGATTTCTTCCAAGTGTGAGCTTGTAATGCTTCGTGCCTTTCAAATATTTGAAGACACGTTTGACTGCATTCCAGTGTGTGCCACCTGGATTTTCAAGGAATTGCGAGAGTAATGACACCGCAAATGCAATGTCAGGTCGAGTGGCTACAGCCGCCACATCAGTGATCCTATAGCTTGCCTGTATGGAAACTTCGACATGGCTTTCTTGCCTCTCTCTGTAGAAGGACATTGGTCTTTAGATAATTTTATGGCTGGATCAAGAGGCGTAGCATAAGTCTTTGCATCTTCGAGATTAAATTTTTTGATGATCTTCTCGATGTATGCAGGTTGTGAAATTGCAATGGTCTTCTTCTGCCAGTCTCTTTCGATTTTGAGATTCAATAGCCAATGAATCTCGCCTAGATCTTTCATACTGAAGACCTGAGCAAGATCTCGTTTGACTTCGTCCAGGACTGATTGATTCTCAGCTGTGATGGTAAGGTCGTCCACAGCTGTTGCAATGATCACATGCCCCTTTCCGCCACGTCTATAAAATACAGCCCCATCTGTGGCTGACGTAGTGAATCCTAACTTGTGGAATTCACCACTTAGACGTTTATACCATTCTCTTCCAGATTGCTTGAGGCCGTAGAGTGCTTTCTTCAAAAGTAGCACTTCGCCTTTGTCTCCAGACTCATATCCATACGGCTGCTTCATGTAAATAGGTTCGGGCAACGTAGCATTGAGGTATGCATAGTCTACGTCCATTTGATGGATAGGCCAGTCATTCCTAGCAGCGATGGCGCATATGATCCGTAGGGAGGATAACCGAGCAACAGGTGAGTATGTCTCATCATAGTCGACTCCAAACTTCTGTGTGAAGCCTTGGGCGACCATTCTCGATTTAGGTACTATTGGTTTCCCTTCTGGATTACGCTTCCAAAGGTAGACCCATTTGTTGCCGACAATATTGGCTCCAGGAGGTGGTTTGGTTCGTTCCCACACTCCTTTGTCGATTAGGGCCTCATACTCTTTGTCCATTGATTTCTTCCATATAGGATTATTCAGAGCTTCGTCTGCATTGCTAGGTTCAATTTGACTCAAATCCGGCGCTTGTTATTGTTTTGACCGTCGGTTAGAAACGCACTGATGGCACACTCATAGCTACTGATGCCATCAATCTCGGAGGATAATTCTTGGTCGAATAAAACTTCTTTATGGTCCTCAAGTCCTCGTAAGCTAGCGTAGTCATATGTGCGCCAGCTTGTCTCTGGGTTTGAGATCTTGTTACGGGACCTGATGGGGCCGGCTGCACTTGTTGTTGACGGATCCTTTCGCTTCTCCTTATCGGTTCAGCTTCTCTAGGTCTGTCATCAACTCCCTGAATAGGTTGCAGCTTTTCAAGATATTCCTCTGGTGCACTTTCATCAATTTCTTCGATCTTTGCCTCTTCGCTGACTAAGCGACCGGGCACAGGCACTGATGCCGGAATGGCCTTCTTCTCTTCTTTAGACGTAGGTAGCTTGGATTCCTCAATAGAAATGATTGGGACCTTTCCCTTCTTCATCTCTGAATCAAACACAACGTTCCGCTCGACAGAAACTTTGTGCGAGTCAGGCCAATAAACATAATGACCATGGCTCTGCGCAGAAATTCCTATCCACCGAGCTCTCTTGGCACGAGTTGCCAATTTATCTCCCTGAGTGATTTTAACGTAAATTTCAGTTCCCCACGCGTGAATGTCTTTGAGATTCGGTTTTTCATGGTGAATCATCTCGTAGGGCGTTTTATCTGGTAGAGCTCTTGTATGCGTCCTGTTCCTAAGATAATTGGCATGCTGTATCGCATAGCCCCATAATATTTAGGAAGGCCTGATTCTAGCAGCATGGCACGAGTTCTCTCAGTGAGAGTTCGGTTCAGGCGTTCTGCAACACCATTGGACTCTGGTGTGTCGTGTACCGTCAACTGATGCTTCGTGCCTTGTTTGGCTAGATGCTGTTCGAATTCAGAGCTCGTATACTCGCCCCCTCGATCAGAAACAAGTGCCTTGATGTGCACATTTCTCTGTCGAAGCATTAAAGCCTCGTAGAGCTTGTACTTTGAGAATGCTTCTGATTTGTTCGCCATGAGATAAATCACCGATTCTCTTGAGTAGTCATCGATAAAGGAGACATAATATGACTTCTTATCGATCGTGAGGTGTCTTGCAGGTCCCCAGACATCAGAATAAATTCTGTCACCGAATTTTGATGTTCGGTCTCTGGGTTCTCGAGGAAGAGGTTTGCGTGCAATCTTGGCCTGAATACACGCATCGCAGACAATTCTATCGCCTGTGGAGCTCAGTTCAATGCCCAATATCATGCCATGATTTAATAGATGTTGTAGGGACTTCTGCGAGATGTGCCCCATCTTTTGATGAATTTCCATGGCAGATAAACACATATGGGCTTGAGCACTTGGTGACTGGAGGTCTAGTCGATATAAGCCATTGACTTTCGGTGCTTGCATCAATACTTTTCCAGCAGCATTAGATATTGTGCATTTCTGGCCACCGAGTCGAATGTCGTAGCCAGCATCATCGCACCGACCGATCGAGACGAGGGTAGCAGCAATTTTGGGTGCATAGTATGTATCTTGCAACGTGACTTCTACTGTTCTATCTCCAACCTTATTGGATAATACGAGTAGTCCTGAGCCGAAGGCATCAAAGGTACCTTTGTTGGCTGCTCGGATAGTCCTCGGCTGTGAGAATTGACAGTAGTTCCTCAATAAATTTTTGTGAGGAGTCATATGCGATGTCGTTCCGGTGTCGAGTATGACTATAACTCTTGAGGATGTGCTCAAATTGAAATTAGAGCACTCGTCAAAATTGGTGAAGGCAAGATGCCCATCACCACTTTCCTCAGAAGTAGACTCTTCTTCGGCAACATTCGCTTTTGCTTTACCCTTCTTCTTCTTCTTGCCTTTGGCTTTCTTCTTCTGACGTGGTCCTTGACCTTCTTTACCACCTCCTTTAGCCCAGCAATTTTCGATGGAATGTCCAGGCTTTTTGCAGTTGGTGCATACATGCGCCTTCTGCCCTTCTGGTCCTTCTTAGTAGATGAACCAATAAACACCTGCTCTTCTTGCGGGAGTGTTTTCTTCCTGTCATACTGAGCCTTTAGTACCCTAATAATATTATCAGGGACCAATGGCATCCCGCATTCTTCAAGCGAAGTGGTAAGGGCGTTCATGACTGCCTCATAGGATGGTGGAAGTGATGCAAGGATGATGTCCATGAATTCTTCTTCGGAAACTCTGGCTCCCATCTCATTAAGACGAGCATATAGGTCTTGGGCCTTGTCCAAGTGATCTCTCAAATCTCCATCCTCAGGACATCTCATACTGCGGAGTTGTCTCTGCAGGCTGGTGAGGACCATCTTGGGCTTTTTGGTCATTTCATTGACCAGTGCATCCCAAGTCTCTTTTGCTGTCTTCTGCTTCTGTAGCATCAGGGCTAATGACTCTGACACTGAGACGATGATTGGGTCTTGGCTTGTCCTTCTCTAGCAAGGTATCTCTCCAGCTTCTCCTCAGCCTTATCCATCTGAGTTTCCTCAGCTTCTGTAAGAATATGGCCTGGGGGCATGACTGGAGGATCAGGAGGTCTAGTGACTCTCCCTTCTACATGCTTGAGTAGATTTTTGGACTCGAAATAGCTGATGAGAGTGGCTCGCCACAATGGCCAATTACTTCCATCAGTAGCAAGCTTCTCAACACCCAATAGCTTCTCAGAAGTGTCTCCGGGGCCCATAACCCTATAGAGGACAGGAATTATAGGCAGTAGGTATGGACTTGTTATTCAAAAGAATAGACTAGAAATCAATTCACTCTCTCAGTGAATTTAGTGGTCACTATAATATATTATACACTACCTAGAAATCAATTCACTACAGAGCATTTCTAGGTTAATAAATGCAAAGACTACTAGACTAATTTACTTGCCTCTCTCAGTGAATTTAGTGGTCACTGAGAGAGGGGAAATGTGTTCCACTGCGCATGTACTACTACCCGGCCCTTTAGCGCCCAAGGGCTCGCGCGTCGAAGTCATTTCAGACTCCGCTGGGTGCAGCCGCTTGTGAAAGTAGGAATAACAAGATGAAATAGAGAGATAAGAAATGAGTGGAAAATTTCGAAAATAACCAGAGAAATGGATGCATAATACAAGAGCAATGTGAGAAGAAATTGGAAGGCCACACAACAAATTGGATATATTATGCTTGATTTTGGTGCAGGAGCATAAATGCACCCAACAGCAAGCCCACCCGTACACTGAGATCCGTAAGTTGTATTGTTTATGCCCAGGCTGATGAACATTGGCAGTGCTGCTGGCACACGTGCCGGAAATGGTATAATCATCTATCCAATGTACCTGTGACACTCGGTTTTGTGATGCCATGTGCTTGGCTTCCTTGATATGTGCAGCCTCGTTGTCAGATGACCACCAGGTGACTGGGATCGCCGGCAATTGCAAGGGCCTTGGCTCAGATGCTTGGGTATGTCGTCGGGCAACTAAATCCACCCCTCCAGCCTGTTCTTGGAACCTTTTGGAAACCCATGTATAATACTCGTGCTGTGCCCTTCAGTGATGGAATATATTAGGCAAAATCTGCGAAATGAGCAAGTAAACCAAAAGATCCACGCACAGGCGTCTGCCTGCATGCTGCCAACGATGTATGTGTTTTCGTTTGAGGAGGCCATTGAATGACTCGAGATGATTTGTTGTTGGTATGACACCCTCAATTGGGACATTGAGTATAATTGATGCCTGTGTACATCCTCACTGAGACCAACCAAACCACAGGGGTTCAGGCATCCATGTATCTGTTAAGTACTTGAGGTAACTCAGTCCTGCGTTTGCGGCTACAACCATCTCCGGCAAGTCCTTCAACTTGTGGAGAACCTGTACCTCTTGGGATATGAGGCCCTGTGCAGTATTGTGTTCAACTGATAGAAGAAGTCTGTAAAGATGAGCAGAATATTATGTTCTGTTTCACCATCAATGATAATGCAATTACTTACTCTTCTTCGAGAGCATGAAGTTGTGCTTTGACTTGCTGTTTTGGAAAGTTTGGTGTATTTCCCATGTGCAGAAGCTTCTTCCGATGGTTTGACCAGCATTGCTGAATATGAAATTTACATAGGATGAGCCAGATCTGGGGCCACACCTGGATCAGCACACCTCGCTCCTTTGTGTCAGTGTCCGTTATAGCAACAGAGGGCGCAAAGGCCATCCCATTTTGTGTACCCAGAGAGTCTCGCCATAACAACAAGAGGTCCACCAAAATCTGGATGTCATACCCAGCATGTGTGGCTTTACTGCCAGTGGGTTCCGAAAACAGAAAAAAAGCCAGTGGGACTCCCAACTTCACCTCGTCAATACCCATTGCAATGAAAAGCAACACTCATGAGTCACATACCCCAAACGTACCATCTAAAATCACTTGCCTTTGATGTGCGAATTGCCATGCCGCTTGCTTCATTTCCTCCATGTGGATACAAATACAGAGGCGGTCCTTTTGCACTACTCTAGCTTGATAATGAAATATTGCTGATGCAATATCAGGCTTATAGTTTGGGGATTCAGGATTAATCCAGTTGTCGATGTTGTCCTGAGCCGCATGCTCAACATCAATCCCATGCAATCTTGAAAATTTCCGGTATAAATGACTTGAATCGGATGGCAAAATTTCATAGCGGACATTGGCTGTTGCAGGATTGAAGGTAGACTGCCCCCTGTATAGCTTCGCACGGCACAGGTCTTGATTGCGAGTCTGTATAGCTGCGATGCTTTAACAGAGGCATCAGCATGTGGACTTGTGAAATCATGAAGAAAAAAACTACTCACCTTGCACCATCATTCAACTGTTGTAATGCTACCTGCCACACATGTTCATGCAACGAAACAGGTGGAAGTCGCTCCATTAAACCCTGGCGGCAACCATCATTGTGCAACAATATGCCGGTGATCCGTCGTATATGGATATTGGACGGGAGATATGTGATATCCAAATGAGCTAGACATTCTGTAAAATCATATGGAGCTTTTCGTTGCCATTTCTTTTCATTGATGTCCAGCCCCTTTGTTTTGAGTTGTTGGTCACATTTAGCCTTGCGCGCATCCGTGCTCATACCAGACTGACTTTTGCATCAAATGGAAGTAATAAAAGTTGTCTATAATGAACGAAGAATTGCACTATTCCTTACCACTGTAATAGATGACGAGTGTATACCTTAGCTCCTGTACCTCCATGAGTGGTCCACCGTATACTCCAACCATTTCCAAGATCGGCTAAGTTGCGTAAATCAAGCTTCTGTTCACGCAGGACATGCCAGGCGGCTTGCTGAGATTCTACATTGTCGGAATATAGTTTGGAGAAATGTGCGTTCGTCTCGTAATGTTGTTGAATTTCTTCGATCTGCTTGTCGTCCAAATGTAGCATCTTAATGTTTACCTGTTCAAACAAGAAAATATATCAGCAGAATCACAAGGAAAGTAATGATAGCGACTCACTTTTATCACCCCTCCCTGCTGCATGAGCGGCTTCCTAGGAACACATGGGATATTCATGGTCTGGAGGTAAACAGCGAGTGTTAGCACATGAGATGAATGCAACGAGGAGATCAGAGGCTTGCCTTAGATATGGCACCCAATTGAGGTGCCACACGAGGTGGGGGAAAGGACGGCTGCAAAGGAGTTGTGGAGGTAAACACCAAGTGGTAGCACATGAGATGAACGCAACGAGGAGATTGGAGACTTACCTTAGATATGGCACCCAATTGAGGTGCCACGCGAGGTAGGGGAAAAGACAGCTGCGAAGGAGTTGCGGAGGTAAACAGCGAGTGTTAGCACTTGAGATGAATGCAACGAGGAGATTGGAGACTTACATTAGATATGGCACCCAATTGAGGTGCCGCGCGAGGTGGGGGAAAAGACGGCTGCGAAGGAGTTGCGGCATTATTCAGAACCTGCTCCCGGATGGTTTCATCAGAGGGATCCGAAAACATGAGTAGAAAGGAGCAGAACGCAGTGAAGCAAGACGATGAAAAGGATGAGCGATGAAAAAAAGGTCCCCAGTAGGCGACATATACACGTCATATGAGTGCATCTACAAAGGCTCCAAATGGGGCATTGAGCACATACCTACATGCTCAATTCACCACGTGAAGCGATGCCCTCCGCTGATGGAGGTCAAACAGTTGCTCCAAAAGGGAAATGACGGTAAGCGACATCTGGTATTTGGACCAAACTGCCGGTCGTTTCGATAGTCTGGATTGATCAGCTGCTGACCAAGCTGGTTGTTCACGCCTCAATTCCCTCCCCGGGTGGAGACACTGCCACGTCTGTAGTGTCCTATGAGAGGACAAACCTGTCTATATTCATCAACCTTAACGCCATTCAATGTGCTGTAGGTCGGGTCTGCATGAGTGACTCACGGCGGGGCATCATCGATTGCAGTGGCGACTACGTGCGGACTGTGTTCGAAGATGATCTGGGCAGGGATGGAATGGAGGCGGACTAGTAGTAGGAGTCTTTTCACACTTAGAGTCTATAATTAGTGCTGTATCTCAAAAGCAGTTGTCACTTGGGGCCGCTGTAGCATTCCAGCACTTCAAGCATGGAAATTCATTGATACATATATGGAAACTTCAGTATATATTTGCCCAGAAATATATATATTAATTCACTGGATTTCACTGAGTGCTCCATGAGCTATCTTGAAAATTTTTAAGTGTGCAAACAATGGCAATCCAGGCCTTCGAGCACTGAAATTCTCATGATAATTACATTGAATGTGTAGTTCCTATGGCACGGAAACTAAGTGACAAAGCCACTGACAATTCTACTGGTCCAACCACTTGAATAATTTCATTGGTTTTGTCTAGGAAACCCGGTAAGCCCAAATTTCATTGGTTTGTTTCAATGGGGGCTGTTTCAATGATGTACCCACTGAAAACAGAAACCCCATGGGTAAACCCACTAGGTTTCAATGGATTCACTATCCACAGTGCTCATTGCCATTGCAGCAGAACAGGTTGCCCAGCTTAGCAGTAGACACCATCACTTTATCCTTGGCCACGTCCATCGCACTATTCTGCTCCTCATGCTGTGACTAACGACGAGGGATTAGCGTCGATCATGTCAGCAGACCGCGAGCACACCCCTTAAAAGCCGCAGCAGCCTCGGCCGCAGCCACAGGTTGACGTTTATGGTGATGATATTTCTCTCTGATTATTTTCGAAATTTTCCACTGACTCCCTACCTCTCCATTTTATTTTGTTATTTCTATTTTCACAAGCGGCTGCACCCAGCGGAGTCTGAAATGACTTCGACGCGCGAGCTCTTAGGCGCTAAAGAGCCGGGTAGTAGTACATGCACAGTGAGACGGATTTCCCCCTCTCTCAGTGACAACTAAATTCACTGAGAGAGGCAAGTAAGTTAGTCTAGTATTCTTTCGATTTATTGACCTAGAAATTCTCTGTAGTGAATTAATTTCTAGGTAGTGTATAATATATCTATAGTGACAACTAAATTCACTGAGAGAGTGAATTAATTTCTAGTCTATTCTTTTGAGCAACAAGTCCATACCTACTGCCTATAATTCCTGTCCTCTACATCAAACTCGTCTCAAGCATACTTATTTTACATTGTCTTTTCGCAACATCCTCGGCATCCTCCAGGACCCACACCCTCTCACCCGCCCAGGCCGCTGCTGCCTCCTCCTTCATTGTCATCACGGGCACTGACACGGTTGCCCAGGTGAGCACCGCCCTGGCGCTACGTTATCTGCGATAGGAACATGCACGGCGTATCCGCGAAGAGGTGCACGACAAGTTTAGGTGGAGAGGGACGTGGGCTGCCTGGCATGCCTCGAGGCGTCTGGCCAGGTCTGAAGATGATGGGTGCCTGTTGCCGCACATGCGTGTCTCCAATTCAAATCCTGATTCCTGGGACGGTGACATGCCCGATCTGGTCGATGCAAGCACGATTGTACGCGCCGACCTTTGCCAAACTCGATCCACCCCTGATCGAAGATCCCGCAAAGTAAAACACAGGCAGTGGAAGAGATCATGGGAGAAGAGGTGGACATAGTGGTATACTCAGATGGATCCTGCATAGACAGGGGGGTAGGGGCCACCGCAGTGCTATACAGAAACGGCGTAGAGCAGCGATCAGCAAGGCTCTACATGGGGACAGACCGGGAACACACAGTATTTGAAGCTGAACTGGGAGGAGCAGCTATCGGAGCCAAGGTGCTACGCGCTGAGAGAGGGATGAGGTATGCAATATCCAGACAACCAGGCTGTGTGTCATGACGTGTTTATTTCCCATACTCAGATGCCCTGTTCCCCCATTTCTCACTCCACCTCTGTGTTCGTTCCGATCGCCCTCGCCGTGTTCGGCAACCGATCCTCGCTGTTCGCGCCATTTACCATAGCCATGCTGTCAAAGCACAATCGACTTCTTTGGACTGACTTGGCAGTCATAGCTGAGCCTATCACCTCCTCTGCTCGACCCTCTTTCGATGATGTTCCTATGATCGGATTGTCATGACTTGTGTATTTCCTACACCTTGTTATCCCCATCTCCCCTTTCGCCACTCCTCCCCCATGTTCGCTCGGCTTCGCCCTCCACCTCGACCACTCCTGCCCTATGTCATCTCTGTTGGCCCTTCCTCACATTTCGCTGAATAGCCACTCACTGCTCACATCATTCGCCAGCAGGCACACCATCAAATCACGATCGATATCCCTACCCAGCATGATGGCTTGTCAGTAGCTCCATCAGCTTCTCGGTCCAACCCCCTTTTGGTGTTCATATGAGCAGGGTGCGTTTGCGGGACATCCTACCCATAGATCGTGTGGGATCAACCCAGCAGATGAAGAACCCATGCAGGACGGTGTATATGCGGGCCCCAAGACATGATTTCATACATAGGTGCCTTTGCCACCTTTACTCTCTGTTGTTTCATGTTCGCACTCTTCCCTCACTCTATTGTATGTTTATTCCATCTACTTAGTATCATGACTGCGCACCCCTATCCAACCCTGACTCACGATGGCCTCTTTCCTATTCGCTCATACCTTACGAGCATTCGATATAAGTAGTTTACGTTCGCATGTATGTTCTCCAGTTCAATTATCATACGTCGTCCATCTTGTGCAAACTTGACCTCACTGTGATCATCGTTTTTGAGCCTTCTCCTGGAGATTTCTATCTTCGACCAGAAGAGGACTTAGGCATCACTGGTGAGTTCTCATACTTCATCTTTGTTACCTTAGCCTTCGAACTATTTTCTGTGCTGATGGTGAAGGGATTGTCACTACTTAGACAACCCTTCCGTGGCACCTTGCACGTTACATCGTCAAGTGTCATGGGCTATTTCGCTATGACTGTAGATAGGACGAGCTCCGCTCGGGCAGCCCTCTTATCTTGTGAACATTTATTGGTTCACCTATTCGCCGAATGGCATACTTATTCGCACAAGTCATTTGGACATTCGCTGTGTTCACTAATACACGATATTAACGCCTAAAAACCAATCTTGACACCGTGATCCAGACGACGCGAGGGGAGAAAGCAATATCTGGGCACTATTTAGTCAACGCGCTCCACGGACAGGTCCAAGGCATCGTGGATTATCGAACAGAAGTGAGAGTAGTCATGAGGTGGGTACCCGGGCACGACGGGATAGAGGGCAACGAGAGGGAAGATGAGGAAGCCAAAGAAGCAGCAAAAGGGGAGTCGAGCAAGGAGTGGGAAATACCTATTGAATGTAGGGGAGTGCTGCCAATAAGTAGGGCGGCTGAGGTCCAGAGGAAAGGCATGGAGCTGAAGAGGGAAGCGAGGGAGATGTTCGCCAAATCACCGAGAGCACATTTCACACTAGAGATCGACCCAACTATGCCATCAGCGACTTTCTCGAAGATCACAAGGGGCATGTCTCGCCGACATGCGAGTCTGCTGGTGCAGCTCAGAACGGGACACCTGTTCCCTAACGATCTGTTGGATTGTCTTATGGCTGTCCATTGGGGCAGCCGGTTATCGTGGAGCGGTGAGCGATGTCTTTTCACGTATCTTCCAGCTGCTTTTCTCACTTTGGTTGCTAGTGGGTGGCTGTGTGGTAGACATGCAAGCCGTACTGCGGCTCTATGTACTATCTTTGAGACCAGCAGCGGGAAAGGGAGTAGGTCGGCGTGCCCATCTAAGGTGTCATTTGCAGTAGTTCTGAGGGCCCCCATTATGTCTAACACCACTTGCCTCTGTACTCGCGCTAGCTTGGTTATGTAGCCTTTAGTCCCTTTTCTTTTTCCAGTGTCTGGTATAAGGAAAACATCAGCTGTGTATAAAATCCTCGGCACTGCCACAGTGAGGTAGTAGTTTCTCATGTGCTTAGCTGTTACCCCCTGTGTCAGCTTGCGAGCCTTCTATACTGCGCGATATATGCCTCTCCCTTCCTGAGTGCATAATTTGTGTGTTCCTTGAATCTCAGCTCCTGGTCTATAATTACCCCCAACAATTTGTGCGTTGCTGTGGGATTTATGGTATGCTGTCCAATTTTATCGACGGCCTTGCGACCGGTATGGCCTTGTTTGGCCTGTCTGGGTCCCTCTCCCGTCGCCTAGTGAGTCCCATCAAGCCGAACTTTCCACAGCGAACTGACAGTCATGTGTCGTGGCCCAGCTGCTCACACCTTCGATCCTGGTCATGATATCGACCAGCTTCCCAAATACTTCCTGAAAGTCTGCCCCTTCTACCACCATTGTCGTGTCGTCCACAAAACCTACGCTGTCCTCTCCGTTCTCTCGCCGAACCCCATCTATCAGATCTCCGTTGTAGAACTGATACGCTATCGCCAATAAAGGGCACCCTTGGTCCATCCCCTGCCCTATCGGCCTTGTGGTTGTAGTATAGTCGTCAAAGCTAATCGTGGTAAGCCGCCCCCTGACCTTCCTCTTTATCCAGTCTGTGTATTCAGGTGGGACCCCCCTTCTGCGCATATTGTGAGTGAGTCTATCCAACATTATGCTCAGGAAAGCCCTTTGATATCTAGGAAAAGTACCCCCAACACTCTTCCCCTCCTCCACACATCTTTTGCTGCTGATACCATGTAGTGTATTGCGTCTGTTGTCGTGCGCCCCGGTCGACAGCCGAAATGGTTTTCTGGCAAAATGTGATGTCTCTCTGCCATTTTTACCAGGTCTTCCGCTACACATCCTGATAACACCTTTCCTATCGTGTCCAAGAGCGCGATGGGCCTATACGCTCCGGCACTGTATAATCAGCTTTCCCCGGTTGCGAAGGACTCTCATTATCGAGTCTCTCCATTCGGGCGTGTATATTTGAGCTCA
>WHVA01000866.1:0-25622 GCA_015179125.1 Gautieria morchelliformis
TGAACCATGGCTATATGCCGCAGATAGACCTCCCCATATCCACGGACACCCCGTTCAAGGGGGTGGCCTGATTCGCACATCAGGCAAAATGGAACCTGATGGCGGCACACGATGCAATCATAGAGCATCGAGTGACGCAAACGTTTCACGCAAATAAGAAACATATGGCGAGCGACAGGTACGCGGCCAATGACCGCGTCTACCTTTCGACACAAAACCTAACTCTCCCGAAAGGAAGAGCCAGAAAGCTAGTCCCGCGGTACATCGGACCGTACCACGTCGTCGAGGCTCACAATGACCGTTATGCCTCCCTCATAGGAAGCATGTAAAGATATCTATATTAAGCCTCAGGTCACAAGAGCACGACAGAACTTGACCAATGTGTGGTATTCTGATGCTATGTAGTGACAGTGTAAGGGTAAGATGCGATGGGGACCGCTGGCCGGTTCCCACGCATAAACTATACAGTGGGTCCCTAAGGGGCCCACTGGGATTATGTAATAACTAATGTACATGTAGATACACGGGTTATTTACACCCTCCCCCTCTATAGACAACTATAGGGGTTAACACCTACTCATAGAGGTCGTCCATGAGGGAGTCCTCTAGAGTGGCCGATACGACGACGACGTCGTCGTACGGGGCCGGAGGAGCATGTGACTCCTCCGGGGGCACCTCCGCGTCATCGGTGGTGATTGGGTGAGGCTGGTCGGCCTCACCACTAGCGGCGGTCTCCGCTTGGGCGCTGGGGCCCATGTCCTCACGGAGCATGGCCTCAACGGCCGGGTCCTCCGTTTGAGGAGGGGGCCGGAAGCGCGCCAGCTCTTGGTCGAGCTGAGCGTGAGTGAGGGGTCGCGGCACTGCGGCCCTCACATGGCTGGTCTCGATGACCTTTTGTTGGCCCTCACGGGCGGCGGCGCTGAATGCTGCGCCGGTGATGCTGCGCTGAACGTAATGTTCATGCGCGCCGCTTGCTCGCGAGTGACTCCGGCGTAGCGGGCCAACCATCTCGCGATCTCCGCGAGTGGGATGTCGGGGCCGGCTCGGCCCTCCACAGGGAATGGGCCCGTGATTGAGAGCCGCAGGGTGGTGCTCTGAGGCGTCAGCACTTCCCTGGCATCGACGAGGCTCGACCATTGGTCCGTCGAGCCGAAGAGGTCGAGTAGCCTCGCCCTGAGCGCGGTGATGTGACCCCTTTGACCCGGGGTGCAAGGGCCTTCAACCACATCCAGACATCCATGTTGTCTAGGTTGAAGGTGCCATCCGCGTTGTCACGGATGGCGGAGGGGATTCCTTCAGGGTTGTGTATCCAACCCTTTAGAATGGCCGCGATGTCGTGTGGGGTGCCGCCCGCTATCACGAGACAATCCCTTTTGGGATTGCAAGCGCGTTGTTCGCGCTCGATGCGTTTGAATACGCCGATCATCTCGCGCGTACGCGCGAGCTGCGGCGTTTCTTTTGCCCGCGCTATGAGTTTGACGAAGCGGGGTTCGTCGAGCGGGCAGACGTTGTACCATTGGGTACGACGTTGTTGGGCCTTTCCTACCCGTCCTTGTAGGAGGCCCGTCTCGGAGATCGGTGGATCTCCGAGTGGGATGAGCCTTCCCTCCCCCAGGTAGGGAGGATGAACTGACTCAACTATCCCTGCCGGCGGAGGTAGGGCCACGCCAGGCCCGATGTACTGGGCCTCGACCTGTGCTACCCGCCGCTGAAGGGCGGGGTCGTTGATGGTGTGCGACGATGACGCCGCTAGGTAAGCGCGATTGCGCTTTCCTTCGCAATGGCTAGCCCATTGACGGTGTGGAGGGAGCCGCGCAATTTCTTGCGCTTTTTCTTTGGCTGCTCTGCCAGCCGCTGTGCCCGTTCGGGGTCGTACGTCTTCCAGACGGACGAGTCGGACTCCCATCCATCTGGGACACCGTACGCAGAGTCGGAAGGTGCGCTCTGCCCTTCCATTGTTGTCGTGGTCGGAGTCGGCGCCGACAATCGGGACGCGAGCCTCGATGTCGCGCGCGCCGGCAACGGCGCCGTCGTGCGAGGTGAAGATGGCCCGGCCACTGGGTCTGTGGCCGGGTCATGGCGCGGCCTTTTTGAGGCAGCGTGGACCAGGGTAACCTGGAGCTGGGCTGCACTCAGCTGCTGCTCCAGTTCCTTGATCCTGGCACGCTCGGTTACGAGCGCGTCGTCGCGGTCCTCGACTGCGTGTTCTAGCTCCTTGACCTCTTTTTTGAGGTCGTGGATGTCCCGGAGGGGCTCTTCTCGCGCATCACGTGCGATGCCCCTTGGGAGCCATCCCCAAGCTGCATCGACGGCGTCGCCGATGTCTTCATCCCGCAACTTGATCTTGCGGGTGCCGGTTACGGCCCTAAGGTGCGCGGTGTAGTCCACGCACGTTGCGCAATCGTCCGGGTGGACGATGGCGAGGGCATCCTCCCATCCCACGATCATCCAGTGCTCCTGGTCTATCGGAGCACGGAGAATGTCAGCGGCCCCTTGTCTCGGGGCCGTTGTTCGCATTGTGGACGTTGACGGGTCAATGTCCATCCCATCTTTGGGGGGCATCATCTTCGTGGGTAGATGATGGTGGTGGTTGCTTCCAAGAAGCGATGCGCCCTCGGAAAGATCCGAGGTGAAAATTTAACCGCGCCGTGGCCGGCGCATCACGTGGTCTGCGCCTCGATGGTGACCCTCGATCTTCCCGACGAACTGAAAAGCCGTCGCATTTCACCGGTCTTCCATTCCAGCCTTGTGCGGCGATACGAGGCTAACAACGACGAATTGTTCCCTCGTCGCGAGGCCAAGTCATTTTATGACTTCGGGGCAAATAATGACGAGGAGTGGCTCGTCGACGAGATTATCACACATTGATGGATAAACTCGACGGACCTGGAGTTCCAGGTCCGTTGGACCCTAGGCGACGTGACATGGGAACCCATGTCGTCCTGCAAGGACCTCGAAGGCCTAGATAGCTACCTAGAGCTTCGGGGGTTGGGCAAGCCACGCGACCTCCCCAGACGCCGCTAGACGCGTCTGTCACGTGATATGTGTCACTGATGGATGATTTTTGGAATTTAGCAGCGCTATCCATTGGTGATTTGGTGGGTTTCCCAATCACTATATTGGATCGTTTCGCAACCGTATTGATGAACGCTGGTTGTGAGATGTGTATTGTGCCTGCCTCTCGATCTCGTTTGATCTTAACTCCTAGCAATCGTTCTGGGGTTCCAAGGTCTTGGATATCAAATGATCCACCTATGTCTCGGATCATTTGATCCATTGACTCTGTGGAATTAGCGGCGAGGAGGCCGTCATCGACGTACCATCCGGCCAGTTCGATCGAGTGATGGTCCCTGAACCGGAAGAATACGGTGGAGTCAGCATGTCCTGCTGTGAAACCTAGTGCCTCTAATCCCCTCTTTAGAGTCTGATTCCAGACTCGTCCTGACTGTTTGAGCCCATATATCCCTTTGTGTAATTTACACACAAGGTGCTCCTGCCCCTTGACGATAAAACCCTCGGGTTGACGCATATATACGTCGTCCTCGAGTTTCCCGTTAAGGTATGCACCTTTGATGTCGATATGTTGTAGCTCTAGATCATATCTACAGGTGAGGACGAGGATGAGTCTAATGGTCGTGAATCTGATAGTAGGTGAGAATGTCTCATTGAAGTCGAGTCCTTCGATTTGTGTGAATCCTTGTGCAACGAGTCTCGACTTGAATTTATCGACTGCTCCTAGGTTGTCTCGTTTGATTCTGAAGACCCATCTGTTTCCAACGATGTTGGTGTTGGGAGGTCTCTCTACTAGTGTCCAGGTATGATAACCCATGAGGGTATCATATTCCACCTGGCACGAGGGTCTCCAGTATTCTGCTTCTGGTGAGTTCATCGCCTCTCTGTAACTGTTTGGCTCATCTTCTGCTAGTCACGAATACGCTCTCTGTGTATTCGAGATCTGCAATTCCAAAGGCCATTGCGGCCATATCCGTTTGCATCGTCTGTAGGCGTTTGCCCCGACCATATGTGGAATTATTGGGGTCGAGCCAAGGACCTTGCTCAAAATCCTTAGGTGCATGCTCTGTTTCATCCGATCCTTCATTCGAAGTGACGTCGGTGGTCGGCTCACTTGGCGTGTGATCGGATTCAGATTCGTCAATAGAGATCGGTGCGTATCTCGATGGTGTGAATGTGATGCATGGATCTTGATTTGGTGTGTCGGATGGATCTGGTGATGGTATCGTGGCTCGAGTGAAAGTGGTGGTCAGATTCTTTGTCCAAAGATCGGGTAAGTCATCATTATCTGTTGCATGTATGGTGACTCTTTCGATATGATTGGACTCATCGAATATAACGTCCCTTGCTTTCAGGACGGTATGGGTTCAGGGTATCTGTCAGGGTTCACGCATTTCCTTACAAGTTTCTATTTCCTTCCATGAGTTTCCGTTACCTTCCGTCAGTTTCCATAACCTTCCGTCACATTCCATCACATTCCGTCACATGTCACATTCCGTCACATGTCACATTCTGTCACCTTCCATCACATGTCACATTCCGTAACCTTCTATTTCCGTCTCCCCTATTATGTAAGCCTTGCCAGCGCTATAAGACTGTAGCCCGTGTGGTGGCGTTTCCTCAGTTTGATCTCTGAGGATACCCACTACACAGGCAAGTCCCCATGTATCTATCGTTGGTAGAGTTATAAACTGAGGATACCCACTACACAGTTGGTCATTGTCCTAGTATCGGCTCTTATCTCCTTGAGTATCTTTGGTTGTGGCTTCGTCATTAGTGTTGCCCTCACAGTATCCACACTTTGTATGCCTTCGAGTTGTCATAGTATCCTACGAAGATGCCTTCCACTGACTTGAATTGATTTTTCAGTCGTGTTGCTTTTGGTATGAGAGCCCAACATTTCGATCCATAGATCCTAAACCAGTCGATCTTGGGTTTCGTGCCCCAGAATGCTTCGTGAGGTGAGATTCCAAGTCGCGAGTGTAGGATTCGGTTTCTGACGAAATTGATCGTATGCATGGCCGACACCCAAAACCTCCCCGTAAGGCCAGCATCATGTCTGATCGTGAGTGCTCCTTCTTGGAGTGTTCTGTTGTATCGTTCAGCGATACCGTTGTGCTCAGGTGTGTGTGGGGAAGTGGTTTCATGGATTATGCCAGACATAGCGCATATGTCCTGGAATTCCTTCCCGATGTACTCTCCTCCGTTATCACTTCTGATCCTCTTGATAGTGGCATTCTTTTGTCTTGATAACCAGGCTGCGTACAATCTGAATGAGGCAGCTACGGTGGCACATTCCTTGTTTTTGAGAAAATCGATGTTGGCGAGGCGAGTCTTTGCATCGATCCAAGTGACCAAATATCTGAAATTTCCAATTGATGCCTCGAATGGACCACATAGATCTGAGACGATGAGATCTCCTATTTCTTCAGGCAATTTCTTGAGTTTTTGAAATGGAGCTCGTGTCTGTTTCCCGTGAGGACAGTTGACACACTGAGGATTAGAGCCGTGATGAACTCCTGGATCGAAATTCTTGACCGTCTGTAACTTTCTCATGTTCTCGATGGTGTGATAACTCGCGTGTGCTAGTCTATGATGCCATAGAGTAGGACCGGAGGGTTCTGACACGAGGTCAGCAACTTCGTCTTTGGATTTAATGGGGAATGCAACGTAAGTCTAGAGGTTGTTCTCCTGTGGTCCATATGCTAATCTCCTTCCATCGAGTCCTAGCCATGAGAGGTATTTCCCGAAATGTACGCTGACATTGGAGTTGGTCATTCTCCCTACAGAGAGTAGGTTGGATCTGAGTTTCGGGGCGTAGATGACATCGACAAGGGTTATGGGTACATCTTCGAGTTCCCAGTGAGGGTCAGAGACGATTCTGATGCGAATGGTCCCCCATTGGTCTGCAGTAAAGGACTCCCCGTTGGCTATGTCGATTTTAATCGGCGGTATGGCATACATGTCCTGAAACAAATCTTTGTTTCCGGAGATGTGACTAGATCCTGCTGAGTCGATCAACCATTTGAACGTATCATCAGAAGGTGAAGATACTGTTTCCGGCTTCATGATAACGTGGTTGATACACTCGATTTGTGTGGGTGCGTCTAGGGTTGCCATCATGATGAGGTTAGTCGGTGTCTGTTCGGCTAGCTGTGCTGCATCAGGTGTCTCTCTGGGGGTCGTTGTCACTTTGGTAGCGAAGGCATTTCCTGGTTTTGAGAAGGTAGGGTTATTCTGTTCCCTGTTCTTCATCCAAGGTGCCTGACCCTCTGCTCCTCCGCCCGGCGCATAGCATCGAGCAACGGAATGTCCTTTCCTCCCACAGTTGTTACATACAAATGGTGCTTTTGATGAGTTCGATGGGGTAGGATCATTAGCACGTACAGTAGGTTGGTAGCTACTCTGGTGTCTGTCCTGTGGGGATCGATTCGGTTTCGCTCGTGCAATAAATGCAGTTGTCATCTGATCTGACAATTCCAGTGAACTCAGATCGGCTTCATGAGCCTCGAGACGTTCTTCTATCTCGTCTGGGACTCTGGTGATCATTCTGATCGTCTGTGAAATAGCCCTCCATGATTCCGGAAGGTTTCTGAGTATTGTCACAGCATGAGTGGAATCGGCAATGATTTCACCCATATTTTTAAGCTGACTTCTGAACTCTCTCATAGTCGTGAGATATGTAATGACAGAATGTCCCTCAACCATGTGGAAAGATTCGTATCTGGTCCGAACAATGTTAATTTTGCTTGAATCAGTAGATTCGAATTTCCTGATGATGATGTCCCAGGCGGCCTTCGCCTGATCTGTATCATTAATTGCCGTCTGTAATTCTGGTGAGATGCATAATAAAATCTGGTTATATGCAGAATTGTTTCAATCGTTCCACTCAGCAATTAATTGTGTGAGTGGTATGCTCCCGATGTGGGGTACACCAGCTGTCATAATAACTGCGGCATCTGTGATGGTGGGGATTAGATCGTTGCCGATGGAGGATGTTCACATTGAAAACAATGTATATTCTTCTAGGATATATTAGATATCTTTTAAAATATCAACCCTAACCAAATTCTAATCCATCATTTTGAGCAACTTGTATATTGTGGACATCCTAAATTTTTTTGAATGTTCTGATATTTTAAAAACATGGTTGTATGTGCTAAAGCATGGTGTGTATTGATATAACAGAGCAATTTCAGAGAGGATGTGGATGACTATATATTAAAAGTATACATGAAACATGTTAGATGTACAATCACAGAATATAGAAGCAAGTATGGACCATATAAGTACATGTTAGATGTACAATCACAGAATATAGAAGCAAGTATGGACAATACCTGTACTATATTATTATATATGGTTGAGAGATCTGATTAGAAGGTATGTTTAAAATAATATGCATGTATAGTACAAAGATATGTAACTATTGATGTTTAGACAATGGGGTATACACCCTTTCCTGGGGGAGCAGCAGACTGTGAGAAAGAACTTTGGGGCTAGGATTAAGCATGCCTTACAGGTGCTGGCAACTGCCTCAATTTTGATATATTTTATGAAATATAGATGAGCTAAGCTATATATACATATATATGACACTTATAAACATCCTCCGATGATCGTGTCGTACAGGCCCCTGTCTCTGGAAGTGGCCATTAGTTCCCTCTTCCAAGAGGTCCAGTTGTCCCGTCTGAGTCTTGGTTTGACATCACGAAATTTGTGAATGTCATGTTTCGGATGAGATGTGGCAATAGAAGTCGTTTGAGCCATGGAAAGACGATGAGACTTTTAATCTTTTAGATTAAGGTATCAATTAGTGCCTTTTGACAAGTGAAATCTATTGCTCAGTGTTTAAAACCACTGTGTTCGCCTCTCTTCTATGTGCTGACTAATCCCTTCAAGGCACGTCCAGCACTGATGAATGAGGGTCACGTGACCGCGTCGACAGAAAAGTGGTGTCAATCCAAGGGATAGTCAAATCAAAAGTGTTCACTTTTAAGGTAGTATAGAGTAAACAGTGATAGTAGACTCTCAACGAAGATTTGGAATAAACTATCAAGATCTGAGCTCTGTAGCTATCAAACAAGACTACAGCAATTTCAGGAGGCAGAATAATCGATTCTGGA
The DNA here is from genome assembly GCA_015179125.1 of Gautieria morchelliformis. Classification (NCBI taxonomy): domain Eukaryota; kingdom Fungi; phylum Basidiomycota; class Agaricomycetes; order Gomphales; family Gomphaceae; genus Gautieria; species Gautieria morchelliformis. Next base: position 8,139 of record WHVA01000866.1, read on the forward strand.
TCGTTTTGTTCATACATTTTTACTAGCTATTTATACTATATTAATAGTAACTACTAGTGTTCAAGATATTGGATGGATGGGTCGAAAAGCTAATTTGTAACTAAGGGGTGACTAATTTATAGTCATAAAGTCATGGGGTGATGGGGATGGTGTTAGGATTGTCTGGGCCTTGGAATAGAGATCTGTACCTGGTGTAAAAAGCCCCTGTCCACATGTTGTTAAGATAGTAATCAGTCAGATGTGTCATGGGATTCAAATAGAAAATGGATCTGAGTTTACCCTGCCCAGCATATATGCTGGGCTTGGAGATGGGGCCGCTGTTTCTGTGCCCTTCTTGTGGGGCAGCTGATTGAGTATGTACACTGCAGGTGACTTTCTCAGGTCACTCCACAGCATCCTGTACCCCTGCGCAGTCTATTATTTTCTGCGGCGTTTGGTGCCCGCACCCCTCGGTGCCTATGGCCTGGCGCCTGTCGACATCATGGCCGATGCCATCACTCGATAGGCGCGCCGTCCCTGATTGACCGCACGTGGTCGACGCTCGAACTCCTGTATATCACCCAATCTATGAGTAATATAGCATGACATAAATTTCGTGTGATCATCGTCTGCACCAACGTCTATCATGAATATAATTTCTGTTTCTTTTGATTTTTCTTTTGTTTTTCTTTTCTTTCTTTATTAGTTTCCTTTTATATATAAATGATTTGAAGTGAAATAATTGCGTTTGTCACAACACTTATCACCCCCAAACTGATGGACAGACTGAAAGGGTTAATCAGGAGATTGAGCAATACCTTCGACTATTCATCAACCAGCGTCAGGATGGTTGGTTTGAATGGATATCCTTGGCCGAGTTTGCCTATAACAACCGAATCCATGCCTCAACCCAGACTACACCCTTCATGTTGGACAGTGGCCAACATCCAAGGCTGGGACTGGAACCAGTCCAGGAAACTCAACTCGAGGGCCTGGATGAGTTCACAACGCAGATGGAAGCGGCCACAAGAGAAGCTCGTTCAGCCCTGTCCAAGGCAGCAGAGGACATGGCACGCTTCTATGACGTGCACCATAAAGCAGCCCCAGTTTATAAGCTTGGTGACAAGGTCTGGCTCAATGCACAAAACATCACAACCACTCGCCCAATGAAGAAGCTAGACCACAAGTGGCTAGGCCCCTACACTGTTAATAAGGTGGTCTCACGAAATGCCTATGGTCTAAATCTTCCTGCATCCTTTGGTCGCACACATCCAGTGTTCTCTGTCATCCTGCTTCGGCCATATGAAGATGACCCAATTCTTGAACGTCATGCCCCTCCACCACCCCCCCCCTGTCATATGGGATGGAGCCGAAGAATATGAAGTTGAAAGGATTCTAGACAGCAGGATGTTCCGTGGAAGGTTGGAGTATCTCGTGCACTGGAAGGGCTATGGAGCTGCCGACGATCTCTGGCTACCAGCGAAAGGTGTCTCTGGCGCAAAGCGACTCGTTAAAGAATTTCACCGGCAGAACCCAGAGGCACCTCAGCGTATCTCAGCAGCCACATACATGTCCATCCCCTTCCAGAGATATCAGAACTTCACAGAACCTTCCAGGCAAACTCTCTTCGACTGGACAGCAGGCAGGGCTTCTACTTATAATGTCAAGGGTCCAGAACCCCAAAGATAAGCGATATCGGCCTCCACCTAACCAATTCATTCCGATAAGCTATATATCCCCTCTCCACCTGTGACCGCTCACTTCCACTGCATTGACCCCACCACATCCATCAACCATGTCCTCACCCACCATTGAGCTCGTTGCCCTCCCCAGCTTCACCCAAAACCTCTCTGACCTGCCAAACATGTCACGTGTCGATCCCGCCCTCCTGCACTTCTCCGGCTTCTCGTCATCCAGAGCAGCCAGTGAAGCCAAGCTACAAAGGATGCTTGACTGCCGTGATCTCAACGTCACATGGTCTTCAAAGTGGTCCGTCAGCTCTGAGGACCTCACACCAGCGAAGAGTCAGGCGCCCACTCACCCTGCACTCGCATTCCTCAGACCCTGACACAGACGAGAGAACACGTACTACGTCGGCGACCCTGTCTTCCTCAACGATGGAACCCCCCCTTGTGGAACCCCCTACACTTTCGAAGGCTGGGTGGGGCGGCATTTCCGTAACATGGCAGGAGAGCGAATACGTCGAGCAAGGTTCCGAGGGCCGCACTTGCCCATGGACCCCAACCCCCCTGAGCTCATCATTGACCTGCATTACCAGGAAGGGAAGGGCCAGGAGAGATGGTGGTCCCGCCTGTGGCATACTTGGAAACGATGTCTCGGTGGATGTTGAGGGCTAGGTGGCAGCTGTGCTTGTCGGGATGACAAGCATTGAGAGGGGGGTGATGTCAGGGTTCACGCATTTCCTTCCACAAGTTTCTATTTCCTTCCATGAGTTTCCGTCACCTTCCGTCAGTTTCCATAACCTTCCATCACCTTCTGTCACATTCCATCACATGTCACCTTCCATCACTTTCTGTCACCTTCCGTAACCTTCTACAAGTTTCTGTCTCCCCTATTATGTAAGCCTTGCCAGCGCTATAAGACTGTAGCCCGTGTGGTGGCATTTCCTCAGCTTGATCTCTGAGGATACCCACTACACAGGCAAGTCCCCATGTATCTATCGTTGGTAGAGTTATAAACTGAGGATACCCACTACACAGTTGGTCATTGTCCTAGTATCGGCTCTTATCTCCTTGAGTATCTTTGGTTGTGGCTTCGTCATTAGTGTTGCCCTCACAGGCACCTCCGGACCTTCATCCATTAATTCGAGCTCATAAGATGATGGAGCTGAATCCCGTAGTATCAACTTTGTCTTCAGTCTGCATTTGACGACCTGGAGTACTTCAACTACATCTCCTTTGAGTCGGTTCCACCATTTTGTGATTGTAATTCCTGAGCTTGAAAAGGCATGTTTGCTTGAGACTGATGATGCCATAATAGGAAAGTTGGGTGACGCCCAAACAGGATATCGGATCTGGTTAACCTGAAAGATATTAGTTGAATATACCTAAATATAGATAAGACTTACCCCCCACCTGTCAGGGTTCACGTGTTTCCTTCCATAAGTTTCTATTTCCTTCCACGAGTTTCCGTCACCTTCCGTCACATGTCACTTTCCGTCACTTTCCGTAACCTTCTACAAGTTTCCATCTCCCCTATTATGTAAGCCTTGCCAGCGCTATAAGACTGTAGCCCGTGTGGTGGCGTTTCCTCAGCTTGATCTCTGAGGATACCCACTACACAGGCAAGTCCCCATGTATCTATCGTTGGTAGAGTTATAAACTGAGGATACCCACTACACAGTTGGTCATTGTCCTAGTATCGGCTCTTATCTCCTTGAGTATCTTTGGTTGTGGCTTTGTCATTAGTGTTGCCCTCACAGAAGATCAAGCTCATAGGACGACCCCACACACTTTTCTTAACCAGCCTTCATCTCAGCCTATGGCAGACCAACTCCCAGACGCATACTGGGACGCCCTGGGTGACCATGGGCCATTCCTTCGAGGCCTCCTTTCCAGCCAAGCACAGCAGTTGCAGCAACTTCAACTGCAGAATCAGGAACTGCACAATCAGATTGCTAACGTTCACGACCACTTAGCCAATGCTGCCACCAACGCTGCTGTTGCTGCTGCTCAAGCCCTTGCACCCTCAGTACCTCACAGTGTCCCTCCATCTACTCGCTCTATCAAAGCAGCAGAACCGGAGAAGTTCAATGGAGACCGTGCAGAGACTGAAGGGTTTATCAGGTCTATCAAGTTGTCCATCGCTGTCCAGCCAGCATCCTTCCCAGATGAACGCACAAAGATCCTATACGCTCTTTCCTTCATGACGGGAGGCTCTGCGGAGATATGGGCACACAACGAGACACAGGCTGTCATTGATGGCACCTCCTCTATATCCACTCTGGAGGGGTTTATTAAACGTGTGGAGGAGGCCTTTGGTGACCCAGATCGTGCCAGAACGGCTCGCACTAAGCTGCATGACCTTAGGATGGCGTCAGGAATGTCGGCAGATGAATACACGGCTCAATTTGAGATCCTGGCAGGCAGGACAGGCTTTAATGATGAGGCACTCGAGGATGCCTATGCTCGTGGCCTTCCAGCAGGTATCCTTGACAAGATCCACGCCCAGCCCTTTCTTCCATCCAACCTCAAAGCCTGGAAGGAAGCAGGCTGTCAGATTGACCGCAATCATCGCCGTCTGTTAGAGGTCAGGAAGGCACAGACACCTCATGTCCCTAATCGCCCTCCTCCTGCCCGACCACTCCACACTCCTGCTATGGCTCCTGTTGCCACAGCATCACCCAGTAACGCGACACCTATGGACATTGACTCATCCCGCCGCCGCACCGAAACACGAACCTGCTACAACTGTAAGAGACCTGGTCACATTTCACCAGACTGTCCTGAACCTCGCAAGCCACGAATCCGTGCAAACCTCACAGAGGCAGACATTGCAGCAATTGTCTCTAAATCTGTAGCAGCGGCGATAGAGGAACGCAAAGAGAAGGTGGAAGCCCCTGTCCAAGAGGAAGGAAAGGGTTTTTAGGCCAGTCAGCGGTGAAAAACATGCCCCGCTCGACAAATCGGTTTTCAGTTCTCGAAACATGTACAATAGGGATCACAGGCGATATGATGCATCCTTCTCCTATCCCTGATCGAACTGAAACCAAACCAGCCATGCCAAAAACCCAACCCATCGCTCCAGTTGCTAATGCAAACCTTCCAGTCCCTCTATATGTCCGTACTGCTGACCTCCGCCGATGCACCAAAGTACCTCTCAAAGTCGTTTCCGTTGACACAGGGCATCCACTTGCAATTGACTCCCTCCTTGACAGTGGTGCTACAGGGATGTTCATCGATGTGGAGTTTGTGAGGGAACACAGGCTTCGGACCCGCCCCCTACCCCGTGCCATCCCCGTCTACAATATTGATGGTACCCCAAATGAGGCTGGCTCAATCAAGGAACAAGTCGACCTCATTTGCACCTTTGGGGATCATACGGAACGTGCCACATTCTCTGTCACGAGCCTTGGACGACTTGCCATCATTCTTGGTCACACATGGCTTGTTGAACACAACCCAGAAGTTGACTGGCGTATAGGAGATGTGAAGATGACACGCTGTCCCAAGTCATGTGGGGGCAGACCTGTTGTCAGAGGGCCCACAGTCGAAACTGTTCCAGAAGAGAGTGTAAATCAAGAGGAGGTTCCCATACAGCACACCCGCTCCCTACTTGAGGAAGGAGACAGGACCTTTGTCATCTTTGTGAATGAGAGTCCTGAAATGATTGGCGCAGGCTGGACTGTCTCCCAACAGCTTGCTGAACGGGCCAGCAAGTCTGCACCAGTCAGATCCTTCGAGGACCTTGTTGTCAGGGGACACCCTGTTTTCCATTTCCAGTTCCGACTCCATTTCCGACTCCGCTTCCGGTTCCGATTCCATCTCCGCATCCGCTTCCAGGAACGATTCCGCTTCTGGGAGAACTTCCACCAGTTCCGTTCGCCTTGCCAGTTCCACTCCAATTTCCGACTTCCGCCCCGGAACAGTGTCGGAAATCAAGCGACTCGCATAATAGGTGGCATCAAGGGTCGATCAAGGGTCAGGGGGATGCAGGGTTGATGGCGGGTGCCAAGCGTTGTCCCTGGCTGCGCAGCGTAGTATAATACGGGCTCGCTGACATTGGGGGTCCTTAGACTTTTCTCTTTGGATTTCCCCTTGTCAGGTGAGAACCCCCTCTCTTGTATGCTCTGTTCATTTATACATACTTTGGATTTCCCCTTGTCAGTTGTGTGGTAGTGTGACCTCCACGACTAGCCAGGGTTGCCCTTACAGCAGAAAAGTCTCTCCCCTAGAGGACCGGCGGTCGTACTGCGCGTTGCATTCGCCATAGGTGCGTTCGGAATCGGAGACAGCGACTCGGAGATCGCAACCTCTTCCGCACATACAGCGTACGACAGCCCCTCTTCTTACGTCGAGCTCCCAACCCCGGAAATCCCGTCCCATATTTCTCCTTCCAACATGGATCCGGACGATCGTCTTCGGAATATGGAGGAGGAATTGACGCGGAACCGGATGAAGACCGACGCGATTGAAACAGCCTTACAAGCGATTTTGGCTAAGTTAGATATTCCACAAGGTGGTGGAAATGAAATGCTGGATGATCCGGATTTCGGAAAAGCGGAACTAGCGGAAAAGAGGATGTCCGCGAAGTTAGCAAAGGTCAAACCTGCAACTCCGGCGGACTTTGACGGAGATCGGGAGAAGGGACGCGCATTCTTCAACACATGCAGCATCTACTTCGCAATTGTCGGAGACCTCTTTCCGAACGACCAGGCTCGGATTCACTGGACGTTGTCCTTTTTCAAATCGGACCGCGCAGCCCGTTTTGCAAACAAGGTGATCCGACATGAAGCAAAGGGCAAGGGGAACTACTTCCGGGACTGGGACGCGTTCGAGAAAACATTTTCCGACCAGTTCTGCCCGAAAAACGAGCAGCTCACAGCCCTTACAAAGCTCGAGGGGACGAGCTGGTACCAGGTCAAAGATCCGGTCGATGACTACATCGATCGCTTCCAGGAGCTCATCGACCTTGCGGAATATGACGACGACAAGACGATCGTCATCAAATTCCGACGAGGACTTGATCCGACGCTCCAGAACCAAGTTGCGCTGCTTGGGGATGGAGCTCCGGATTTTGATGACCCGGAAGGGTGGTACCAAGCTGCGCAGAAGGTTTCTCGGAACAGGGAGGCAAATGAGGCCTTCGTGGAGACGAGTCAGAACACGACACGCAGTTCCGCTCGCCCTACTCAACCTGTGCCAAAACCCGGAAGCGCATTCATTCCCACACGGAAATTATTTCCGATGCTTGCTCCGCCTGCTCCTATTAGGAACCATAGCCCTCCTCCCTCGAAGAGTGGCCCTGCCCCGATGGATGTTGACCGCATGCGCGGAAAAGGCCACGGAACTATCACCTGCTTCCGCTGCCGACAACCAGGCCACTACGCTCGCGAGTGCCCCCAAGCCTTTGATATCCGGCTTATGACCACAGAGGAGAAACTCGAGATCCTTCCAGAGTTCCTCGCGCTTGCAGACATAAACGGAGTGCCCACTGCGGAAGAGCTTTCCGAAAATGCGGAACATGGTCTACCGGAAGCGGAAGATGCGTCGGATTTTGTGACACGCAGCGGGTGAGATGTGTGCCCCTGCTGCCTGTACATAACCGGTTTGCCTGTCTTGAAGTAGAGAATGAAAAGCCCCCACTCCCCTCACTTCGTACAGACCCACCGGATAAAGTCACACAAAACCCAAATCTGACACCCCATCCATCCCGCATCCGCCCTTGGGAGAGACGCCTTCCGAAGCGCTATGTTGTTGCTGCCACCCCTGGCCCCAAGTCACTAGTCATTAAGGTGGAGATCCAGACGACCGATACGGCGGAAGTCAAATCCGGACCCGCCCTTGTCGACTGCGGGGCCACTGGTCAGTTTATGGACCGGGACTATGTGGAAGGGAACCGACTGACCACGCGGAAGTTGCAACGTGCAATCCCGGTGTTCAATGTGGATGGAAGCCCCAATGAGGCAGGGTCCATCACGGAGATAGTAGACACAATTCTCCGCTACGATGGACACTCAGAACGCACTTCCTTTGCAGTCACCAGCCTGGGGAAGCAGGACATCATCCTCGGGTTTACCTGGCTTCAGGAGCACAACCCGGAGATCAATTGGCAGACTCGGAAGGTACTGATGAGTCGATGTCCAGCCAAGTGTCACATGTGCAGGTCGGAACTGCGGAAGGAGCGCCAGGAGCAGCGGAAGACCGAACGGCTCATACAGACATGTCGTTCTGGCCCCCATCCACTGCTTGCAGAAGAAGACTCGGAAGCGGAATTTGAACCGGATCCCACTTCCGATTCCGATTCCGATTCCGATTCCGACATCATCCGACTCGGCCCGGAAGACGTTCTGGCGGAAGGGGAGCGCTTGCTGTACGTAAACCTTCCGCCGGAAGCGGAACACATCCGCGCCACCGGAAATATTTCGCAACGCCTTGCTGAAGCCTCCAAGAGGCATGATAGAGTAGAGGCGGAAATTCCGGAGTACCTGCGAGAGTTCGAGGACGTCTTTTCCAAGGAGTCGTTTGATACCCTACCTCCACGGAAGCTGTGGGACCACGCCATCGAGTTGGAGCCTGGGTCAAAGCCCACCAACTGCAAGGTCTACCCGCTGTCACCCAAGGAGCAGGTAGAGCTCGATGCGTTCCTTGCGGAAAACCTCCGTACAGGGAGGATCCGCCCCTCCAAGTCACCCATGGCATCTCCGGTGTTCTTCATCAAGAAGAAGGATGGCTCGCTCAGACTTGTGCAGGACTACCGGGCCTTGAATGCGATCACGATCAAGAACCGGTACCCCATTCCACTCATTTCCGAACTGATCACACAACTCCGCGGGGCGAGGTACTTCACTAAGCTGGATGTCCGCTGGGGCTTCAACAATGTCCGGATCCGGGAGGGAGACGAGTGGAAGGCCGCATTCCGCACCAATCGAGGACTCTTTGAGCCACAGGTCATGTTCTTTGGCCTCACCAACAGTCCCGCCACATTCCAGACAATGATGAATGACATTTTCCGTGACATGATAGCAGAAGGGGTTGTCTGCATCTACCTCGATGACATCCTCATTTTCACGAAAACAATGTCCGAACATCGGGAAGTCGTGCGGAGAGTGCTGGAACGGCTCCGGGAGTACAACCTGTGTCTCAAGCCGGAAAAGTGCGAATTTGAGCGGACGCGGATAGAGTATCTTGGGGTGATTGTGTCGGAAGGAAAGGTGGAAATGGACCCAGTCAAAGTTTCCGGTGTATCGGATTGGCCCGTGCCGCGAAACAAGAAGGAGGTCCAGTCCTTCATTGGGTTTGTCAATTTCTACCGGCGGTTCATCAAGGACTTCTCCTGCCACGCCCGTGCCCTCTTCGACCTCACCAAGAAGGAGGTTGGATGGCGGTGGGGAGAGCCGGAACAGACTTCCTTTGACAAACTCAAGGAGCTGATCACTTCCGCCCCGGTCCTGATCTTTCCCGACGACTCTCGCCCTTATCGAGTCGAGGCGGATTCTTCCGACGCAGCTACCGGAGCGGTCTTGTCACAGCAGTCATCAGAAGATGGTGGGGGGTGGCATCCGATTGCCTTCTTCTCTAAGAGCCTTAGTCCGGTCGAGCGGAACTATGAGATCCATGACAAGGAGATGCTGGCAATCATCCGAGCGCTGGAGGAGTGGCGACACTTCCTCGAGGGTGCTCTATGCCCTTTTGAGATCTGGACAGACCACAAGAACCTCGAGTATTTCCGCACGGCTAAGAAGCTGAACCGACGACAAGCACGGTGGTCCCTACACCTGTCCCGGTTTGACTTCATGCTCCACCACCGCCCCGGCCGCACCATGGGCAAGCCCGATGCCCTATCCCGCCGCGCGGATCACGGAAGCGGAAGTGGAGACAACGCGGATATGACACTGCTCCGCCCAAGTCTCTTTGCAATCCGTGCCCTAGAAGGAGTAACTGCAGTTGGGGCGGAAGCGGAAATGCTCCGGGATATCCGGAGGCAGTACCGGAATGGAGAGAAGGAGGAGTCGGTGGTGAAGGCAGTGGAGGAACTCCGGAAGGGGCACTCACGGTCTGTACGGGCAGCGGAATGGTCGGAACGTGATGGACTGCTCCACTTCAGAGGCAAGGTCTATGTTCCGGGTGGGGCGGACCTCCGCCGTCGCATCGTGTCCCAGCACCATGACACGCGGGTCGCTGGGCATGCTGGCAGGTGGAAGACGCTGGAGTTAGTGGCTCGGAATTACTGGTGGCCTCAGATGTCCCGCTACATCGGACAGTATGTGAAGACGTGTGACCTTTGTCTCCGAACCAAAGCGCAACGACGTCCGCCCGTCGGAGAACTTGTTCCGCTCCCGATTCCCGAATCCCGCTGGGACACCATCAGTGTCGACTTCATCGTTGAACTCCCAGAGTCTCATGGCTACGACGCGATCATGAACGTCGTGGATTCGGTGAGCAAGGTGTCCCACTTCATTCCGACGCACACGACGATCACAGCCCTCGGAGCGGCCCGCCTGTTCCTTGCACATGTCTGGAAGTTGCATGGGCTCCCGAAGCAAGTTGTTTCCGACCGAGGTCCGCAGTTTGTCGCGGAACTGACTCGGGAGCTCTACCGCCTGCTCGGCATAAAGCTGGCTACCACCACAGCGTACCATCCGCAGGGCGACGGACAGACGGAACGGGTCAATCAGGAGTTAGAGCAATATCTCCGCCTCTTTGTCAATGAGAGGCAGGATGACTGGGATGAGTTACTTCCGCTGGCGGAATTCCAATACAACAACCATGTCCATTCCGCCACGCAACAGACTCCCTTCATGCTTGACTCCGGACGACACCCGCGGATGGGCTTCGAACCACGCCAGGCTGACTCCCGACTCGAGACGGTCAATGAGTTCCGAGACCGCATGGACTCCACCCTTTCGGAAGCCAAGTCGGCCCTTGCGAAGGCCAAGGATGACATGGCAAGGTACTACAACCGACGCCGGGTTCCTGCCCCAGAGTACCAGGTTGGAGACAAGGTGTACCTAGATGCAAGCGACATCCGCACCACACGCCCTTCGCAGAAGCTTGCCCACCGCTACCTTGGGCCCTTCACAGTGACGCGGAGGGTTGGACGGAATGCATACCGCCTCCGACTTCCGATGTCCATGTCCCGCCTCCACCCCGTCTTCAACGTGGTGAAGTTACTCCCTATGCTTGAGGACCCAATTCCACGTCGGAAGGCTCATCCGCCACCTCCGCCAGAAATTGTAGATGGGGAAGAGCACTACGTGGTAGAACGGATCCTGGACAGCCGGTTTGTGCGAGGACGACTCCAATTCCTCGTGAAATGGGAAGGGTATGGGTACGAGGAGAATTCTTGGGTCCCGGAGCAAGATGTTTTCCGCTCCTGACAAACTCCGGGAGTTCTACAGGACACATCCAGGTGCCCCTCGCCGAATCCGCTCGCTGGCATTTCAATCCCTTGTGTCCCGCGCTTCGAGGACGCAGCACGCTAGAGGGGGGGTGATGTCAGGGGACACCCTGTTTTCCATTTCCAGTTCCGACTCCATTTCCGACTCCGCTTCCGGTTCCGATTCCATCTCCGCATCCGCTTCCAGGAACGATTCCGCTTCTGGGAGACTTCCACCAGTTCCGTTCGCCTTGCCAGTTCCACTCCAATTTCCGACTTCCGCCCCGGAACAGTGTCGGAAATCAAGCGACTCGCATAATAGGTGGCATCAAGGTCGATCAAGGGTCAGGGGGATGCAGGGTTGATGGCGGGTGCCAAGCGTTGTCCCTGGCTGCGCAGCGTAGTATAATACGGGCTCGCTGACATTGGGGGTCCTTAGACTTTTCTCTTTGGATTTCCCCTTGTCAGGTGAGAACCCCCTCTCTTGTATGCTCTGTTCATTTATACATACTTTGGATTTCCCCTTGTCAGTTGTGTGGTAGTGTGACCTCCACGACTAGCCAGGGTTGCCCTTACACTTGTCCCTAAACATACCAGGAGATCAAGGATGTTTTTCTAAGGATCATTTGACCAACTGCCTCCTCGAAAGCCCTGGGACCATGCAATTGAGCTCACTCCAGGTGCACAACCCTTCAGCACAAAGGTTTACCCAATGTCACGGTTGAGCAAAGGGAACTGGATAACTTCCTTGAGGAGAACCTGAAGAGCCATCGTATCCGTCCCTCCAAGTCACCTATGGCATCTCCAGTCTTCTTTGTGAAGAAAAAGGACGGCAGTCTTAGATTTGTGCAAGACTACTGGAAGCTCAATGATATAAACAATCAAGAATGCCTATCCTTTGCCCCTTGTTCCAGACATCATGAATAAGATTGCTGCTGGAAGGCTAAATACTTCACAAAGCTTGACATTCGCTGGGGATATAATAATGTACGCATAAAAGAGGGAGATGAGTGGAAGGCAGCCTTCGGACAAATAGGGGCCTGTATGAACCTCTAGTCATGTTCTTTGGACTCACGAACAGCCCAGCAACCTTCCAGATGATGATGAATGACATCTTCAAGAGTCTCATCGATGAAGGGGTTGTGGTGGTGTTCATGGACGACATTCTCATCTTCACAGAGTCGCTTGAAGAACATCGTAGGATTGTACGACGTGTCCTTGAAATCCTCCGGGCCAACAACCTGTACCTCAAACCTGAAAAATGCCTATTTGAGCAACTAGAGGTGGAGTATCTCGGCCTCATCCTCTCTCAAGGACAGGTTGCCATGGACCCAGTCAAGGTTGCAGGGGTGCAGGACTGGCCAATACCACGTAACATCACTGAAGTCAAATCATTCCTTGGTTTCATCAACTTCTACCGTAGATTTGTGGAAGACTTCTCACACATTGCAAAGCCCCTCAACCAGTTGACAAAACAGGATGCCCAATGGTCTTGGGATCCAAATGGCCCAGAGCAAGCGTCCTTTGACAAGCTCAAACTCCTCATCACCTCAACACCGATCCTTGTCCTCCCTGATCAAGACAAACATTTCCGTCTTGAAACAGAATGCCTCAGCTATGCCACAGGAGCAGTACTGTCCCAGCTATGTGATGATGGCAAATGGCGGCCTGTGGGTTTGTCTCCAAAAGCCTCAATGATGCTGAACGCAACTATGCCATCCATGACAAGGAGCTTCTTTCTGTGATTCGGGGATTAGAGGAATGGCGCCACATCTTAGAGGGAACGAAGCACAAGATTGAGATTCTCAATGACCATCAGAATCTCACCTACTTCCGCACTGCACAAAACCCTGAACCGTCGTCAAGCACGCTGGTCACTCTACCTCTCTCGCTTTGATTTTGAGCTGATCCATCGTCCTGGTCGTCATTCAGCCAAGCCTGATGCACTCTCACGACGCGTGGATCATAAGCGGGGGGAGGAAGACAACCAAAATCAAGTCTTACTTACCCCTGACTTGTTCCACATCAAGGCGAATCCCCAGAGGCTGGTGCGCAGTTAGTCCCAGGTGAAGGTGATGCTTTCCTCAATCGAGTAAGGAACTGTGTAGACCGGGATGAAAAGGTTGTCAAGGCTCTCAAAGAACTGGGCTCCTCTGGCAATTTACGAGGGAAGAGTGGTCTGAACAGGATGGGCTTGTCCTCTATCACAACAAAGTGTACGTGCCACTTGATGCAAAACTACGACATGACATAGTGAAAGCGCACCATGACATGCCTCTCACCGGTCACCCTGGTCGTTGGAGAACCACTGAACTAGTTGCTCGGAGTTACTGGTGGCCTGGGATGGGACGTTACATTGCAAAATACGTGAAGGCCTGTGACCTGTGCAACCGGACAAAAACCTTCCCTGCTTCTCCCATTGGCAAGCTTCTACCAAACCGTATCCCAGACCGTAATGGCAGGTTATGTCTGTTGACTTGATTGTAGAACTGCCTACCAGTCATGGCTATGATGCTCTCCTGTTGTTGTCGATCGCCTCTCAAAGCGTGCACATGTCATTCCCACCACTTCAGATGTAACTTCAGTGGGAGTTGCCCGACTCTTCCGTGATCATGTTTGGAAACTTCATGGGCTCCCTGAAGAAATCATCAGTGATCGAGGCACACAGTTCATCTCCCAGTTCATGCGTGAACTGAACAAACTTCTTGGTGTCAAAGTCGCCGCCTCTACTGCTTATCACCCCCAAACTGATGGACAGACTGAAAGGGTTAATCAGGAGATTGAGCAATACCTTCGACTATTCATCAACCAGCGTCAGGATGATTGGTTTGAATGGATATCCTTGGCCGAGTTTGCCTATAACAACCGAATCCATGCCTCAACCCAGACTACACCCTTCATGTTGGACAGTGGCCAACATCCAAGGCTGGGACTGGAACCAGTCCGGGAAACTCGACTCGAGGCCCTGGATGAGTTCACAACGCGGATGGAAGCGGCCACGAGAGAAGCTCGTTCAGCCCTGTCCAAGGCAGCAGAGGACATGGCACGCTTCTATGACGTGCACCATAAAGCAGCCCCAGTTTATAAGCTTGGTGACAAGGTCTGGCTCAATGCACAAAACATCACAACCACTCGCCCAATGAAGAAGCTAGACCACAAGTGGCTAGGTCCCTACACGGTTAATAAGGTGGTCTCACGAAATGCCTATGGTCTAAATCTTCCTGCATCCTTTGGTCGCACACATCCAGTGTTCTCTGTCGTCCTGCTTCGGCCATATGAAGATGACCCAATTCTTGAACGTCATGCCCCTCCACCACCCCCCCTGTCATACGGGATGGAGCCGAAGAATATGAAGTTGAAAGGATTCTAGACAGCAGGATGTTCCGTGGAAGGTTGGAGTATCTCGTGCGCTGGAAGGCTATGGAGCTGCCGATGATCTCTGGCTACCAGCAAAAGATGTCTCTGGGGCAAAGCGACTCATTAAGGAATTTCATCGGCAGAACCCAGAGCACCTCAGCGTATCTCAGCAGCCACATACATGTCCCTCCCTTCCAGAGATTTCAGAACTTCACAGAACCTTCCAGGCAAACTCTCTTCGACTGGACAGCAGGCAGGGCTTCTACTCATAATGTCAAGGGTCCAGGACCCCAAAGATAAGCGATATCAGCCTCCGCCTAACCAATTCATTCCGATAAGCTATATATCCCCTTTCCACCTGTGACGCTCGCTTCCACTGCATCGACCCCACCACATCCATCAACCATGTCCTCGCCCGCCATTGAGCTTGTTGCCCTCCCCAGCTTCACCCAAAACCTCTCTGACCTGCCAAACATGTCACGTGTCGATCCCACCCTCCTGCACTTCTCCGGCTTCTCGTCATCCAGAGCAGCCAGTGAAGCCAAGCTACAAAGGATGCTTGACTGCCGTGATCTCGACGTCGCATGGTCTTCAAAGTGGTCCGTCAGCTCTGAGGACCTCACACCAGCGAAGAGTCAGGCGCCCACTCGCCCTGCACTCGCATTCCTCAGACCCCGACACAGACGAGAGAACACGTACTACATCGGCGACCCTGTCTTCCTCAACGATGGAACCCCCCTGTGGAACCCCTACACTTTCGAAGGCTGGGTGGGGCGCGTTTCCGTAACATGGCAGGAGAGCGAATACGTCGAGCAAGGTTCCGAGGGCCGCACTTGCCCATGGACCCCAATCCCCCTGAGCTCATCATTGACCTGCGTTACCAGGAAGGGAAGGGCCAGGAGAGATGGTGGTCCCGCCTGTGGCATACTTGGAAACGATGTCTCGGTGGATGTTGGGGCTAGGTGGCAGCTGTGCTTGTCGGGACGACAAGCATTGAGAGGGGGGTGATGTCAGGGTTCACGCTTTCCTTCCACAAGTTTCTATTTCCTTCCATGAGTTTCCGTCACCTTCCGTCACATGTCCACTTTCGTCACATGTCACATTCTGTCACATGTCCACTTTCCGTCACTTCCGTAACCTTCTACAAGTTTCCTCTCCCCTATTATGTAAGCCTTGCCAGCGCTATAAGACTGTAGCCCGTGTGGTGGCGTTTCCTCAGCTTGATCTCTGAGGATACCCACTACACAGGCAAGTCCCCATGTATCTATCGTTGGTAGAGTTATAAACTGAGGATACCCACTACACAGTTGGTCATTGTCCTAGTATCGGCTCTTATCTCCTTGAGTATCTTTGGTTGTGGCTTCGTCATTAGTGTTGCCCTCACACCACCATTCCACAAGCCCCATGTTCTCTGGTAACCGCTTGGTGGATTGGACATATGACCGGAAGGCAATCAAGCCAGGGCTGATCCTCGGCATCGAACCCTTGCGACTGGCTGGAGCCCAACCCAGGGTCATCTGGGTTTTCATCCTCATCGCCGCTCAGTGCTTCCAGGAGCATATACACATGACGCTTCCGACTGGCACTTGCGGTGGTCAACCGGACACTTTGCAAACAGTCCCACCGCTCTTTGAACTACAAGATGTTAGAAGATTAATATTTATATGTATATATGTTATGACTTACAAGGTCTTGGACCGTTTGCATGACTTGAGGGTCAAATCCATACCCCAGTGTTTCTCAAAGTATGCCATTTTGTACTCTGGATGGATAACTGCCATAGATATAAGTATTTTGACATGATGCCATTTAATATGAGTGGATACATACCCATGCCCATGATGTATGCATCTGAATCCTCAGTCTAATTATAGTACTTGGCGATCTTGTCAATGCCGGCTGCAAGGGGCTTCTGGAAAGCGTCGTACCCTGTGTTATAAATGAGGCGCTTGGACCAGGCTGTGTGGAGTCCCTCAAGTGCCAGGAGTGCAAGGTATAATGTAGGGTATTGCTCAGCTGAGAACTCATGCTGAGCTGCATATGCAAACTAAGGAGACTGTGAGTTAAACAAAACAAAACATTTATGCATAAACTTAAACGTAACAGCTGGAGGAAAGCCTTCACAGACTCCCATTCAGCGGCAGTTGGTGCGAGGCTGAGAAGGTTGTCGATTTTGTGCGATCTTTCTCTTCCTGGGCGAGTTCAAGTACAAAACGATTGACATGCTGTCGGATCAAAAACATGTCAGTGTAGTCGTGAACAGTGATGAAAGAGATACAGTACTTGTTTGTTATGGTATGCTTGATCAAGCATAACATATGTTGATGACCAACAAACAACCATGTCGAGGAGCAGCGTAGTTGGCCGCTTGACATCATTGCATACCTGCAAGGCTCTGTACATCTCTTTGCGCTTTGCCGATGATCGCTCCTTGATGCAAATAGCACAGATGAGACCTACAGGGTCACACACCCAAGTATCAGTCTCTGGTAGGTGGTTGTCAGGTTCCTTGGGTCATAGTGTGGTGTTTTTGAATGTGCATTGAGCATGGCTTGTGTGGCCAAGTTGATCACATGCGCAAGGCATCGAATGCACCGTTCCTTTGGATTGAAGGGTCCTTTCGTAGTTCTTTGATTTGGATGGCAAGTTCAGCCATCATGGTCGTGTTATTTGTGGCATTATTGCACGTTACCCAGCCAAGCTATTCATTGTTGTCAGTCAAGGTGTCACAGACTGAGACACACTCACTTTGTGTGCAATCCCAACAAGTTCCAGTACCTTGAACATGGCCTGACCCAGTCGAGTTCCCGAGTGGGAATTGTTCATTTGAACAAATCCACCAACAATTTTGCAGCGTGTGGAGCCCCTCAATTCCTCAATCCAATGCATGGTGACTGCGAAGTAGCCATCCGTGTTACTGGCTTGCCATGCATCACAAGTTGCAGATACTAAGCCTTTCACTGATGTACCTGATATAGACTATTCAGTACTGTGTGTATGTGGCTTGTAAATGATAGACTCACGGCAAATCGTTTTTTGAGATCACGAAGGTGGATTGGAACAGATCGATGATCTCCATCCATGTCGGCC
>WHVA01000867.1:0-25478 GCA_015179125.1 Gautieria morchelliformis
GTAGAAAAATGGCAAAAGAACAAGGGGCCGGAAAGTATATCTGACATAAAGAAACAATGAGACTCCAAAGGGGACAGGACATATGGTCTTGCTGTGCTGCGAGGCGAGTCCAGTGGGTCTGAGTAATAGAGTTGAAAGAACAAAGTAATAAAACAAGGGGCGGAATGTCGGAATTATTGGAGGGTCGGAATGTGAGCAGAACTGAGTGTCGGAAGTCAGAAATGCATGTCCATAACATTGAGATAGTGGATTTTGATATAGGAATTGCTTCACATGCTACATGGGGTCAAATGCAGTGTCTGAGAGATGGGGATAATATTCTGATGACTACTATCTAAATGGGCACCTAGGAGTATTGTACAAAACTCCTAGCAACATGAATTTAAGCTCACAATCAGTGTAAACCAAGGCAATAGAGTAAGAGAAGAAACATAACATTTCCCGTGCTGCAAGCATGCAAGCACTTGGTGAGAGATTCATCATCTTTGTACCCCTCTCCTGAGGTAGTGTAAGAATCCTTTGTACTGCGAGTGCAGAAGTAAGGATAAGTAAAGATGCATGACCTTAAGGTCGCACTTGCTAGAGGCTTAAGAGCTTGAGTGAAGTGCGGAAAGTAAGATAAGATTCTAGAACTAAGTACAGGCTGGTTTTATAGGAAAAGACATGAACCGTGCGGTGGCACAAGTGGAAGCTACGCAGCTGGTGGACATATGTAAAGATGCAATCAGTGGAAAGTAGGTACACGCAAGTGGAATGGTGGACTGGGTATGTAAACATGCAATCAGTGGACGTAAGTACGCGCAAGTGGAATGGTGGACTAGGGTGGACTGATAAGATACGCGCGAGTGGAACAAAAGAGGCAGTGTCCGGATCTTAATCACTACGAGCCTAAGAATAGAATAACAAGGAAATGTAAAAATAGACTGTGTCAGAAATCACCGTACAGGGAGCGTAGCTCCCTTACAGTAGCAATTTCATATGCCCTTAGATAGGACTGTCATCTGTAATTCCTGTCATGTCTGATGACTCTGCATGGCACAGTGAGTGATGTAGCAGTTGTTTTCTTCCTGACCAAACTTGTGTGCTTTCCTTCTGGGGTGGGCTTGATGCTGGGGTGCACAGACACATACACATCTTGAGTGTTTGACCATGAATAAAACCATTAGCTGTGTTAAAATAAAAACATAGATATATCCTTATTCATTTATTCTAACAGAGCTCACGTCCAGTGTGCACCAGGGGCCTAGAATATCAGTATCCAGGTGGTTTGGGAACACCTGTCTATGAAAGGTTTAGCATTTTTGTGGGTGATAATGGCACATGCACCTGTCCCACCAGAGCAGGATAGTGTCATGATCAGTGGCCACTGCATCTTCATTAATGCAGGTGATTAGTCCATGGTCACAGGTGTAGGAAATGAAAGTGTGCACATTGCCCCCTGGTCCAAATTTTTCCTGAGTGCTAGGTGCAAAGAAAACCTGTATATGTCACCATGAATCAGTATATAACTTGCTGAATATTGGGACCCCATACCAGTGTGGCAACATAGGCCAGTGCCACCATGGTGACTTTCTTCATCCCATTGATGTGTGCATTCCATGGTTTGGATGCCTTATGACAGGGATGGCCATGCACATGGTCTACATAAACACACGTACAAAGTTTCAAAGCAATCGGAGCAATATTCATTGAGTTATCTCTGTTTGAAGTCTGGCGGCCAAAGTGTGCGCAAAATCAACACATGCCTTAGGTACTGCAAACAGGTGTAATAGCAACCTAACAAAAATTACAGTGAGGTCGATTGAGGTGCTTCAGTTGGAGCTCAACAGAGCTCCCCGAATCATAGCAGCGATGGGTGCAGCCCCAGTCCCTGACTTCCCCTGAGCTTAAAGTTCATAAAAAAAATTTTTTTTCAATGTTAAACATTAATGATAATTATTGAACCTTAGTAAAAGGAGTAAATGGAGTGCAAGATGAACAGTCATGTATAGTAGGCCATTTGGGGCTTGTATGTTACCTTTAGTGATTGTTAGTTGAATGCCAGTAATGTTTGTGTAGAACACAAAGAGCAATTAGTAACTTCAGTCCTCTTGTTGTACTTCCATTACTAGGTGGGTGATGACAAAGCCTACAGAAACACAAGAAGTTGCATGCAAAGTATGCAGGCATTGACACAAGGATTATCAGGGAAGTATGAGTCTGAGTAGACATCAAGTTGGTTTGGTGCATTGAGGGTTAAAAGACACCTTCATTGACAATTTTCCACACAATTCCGAGTATTATGATTTAAGATCTGTATCATCTCTGCCAATCTGAAGGGTGTATGGCACAGTGTGCA
Source organism: Gautieria morchelliformis (assembly GCA_015179125.1). Classification (NCBI taxonomy): domain Eukaryota; kingdom Fungi; phylum Basidiomycota; class Agaricomycetes; order Gomphales; family Gomphaceae; genus Gautieria; species Gautieria morchelliformis. The sequence continues at coordinate 2,339 of WHVA01000867.1, forward strand.
GCCCTAGTACAGGGAGGAGAAGCCTGCGAGAATTCCTTCCCTTTCGGCGGGTGTTTCCACACAAACATCCTGAACAGTGGCAGTGACAGAGGGATACACGATGACATCAGACATCGATTGAACCGTGGTCGGTGAACCAAACGAGGAACGATGCGAGGGCGTTAATCAGTACAAGGGGTGGGGAGACCTTCATCGACATCATCTGATGAAAAGAGACGCGAAACGCAGTGAATGAAAGCAAAGGACAGTACTGCAACATAACACCGCCTGAAACGGCCATGGTGTCCTCCCCCTGAATGGAAAATGAGTAGGGAGAGGGCGGAAGAACGCGTAGCGAGGGCACGCGCAGAAAGGCCCGGAAAAGGAAGCGGTCCGTAACCTGTTGCGTATACAGGGCAGCAAATAAAGAATCGCATACCTAAAAAAAACCCGTACAAGCGCACCGACGCCGCGGCAGGATGGCCGGTGCCAACGAGCACGCACGGATCCACTGTAAAGGCAAGAGGGGCGGAGGGGGGGCGCGTCACAGGCGTGGGTGGTCCATACAAAGGCTCATGACGCCATGAAATGCCCCTTAAATTCCACATGCGGAGAGACTCGGGATAAGGCAACCCCCCTAAGACGAGACACCAGCACGGATGAAAGTCCAATAGGAATACTCATCCAGTAAAATGAATACAAATTTATCCGCCTAAGCGAGTTCACGGCCATTCGCGTACGTGCAGAACCTCCCTCTCCTTTGGGGAGAGTCGGGCATTGCAGAAAGAAGGGCCCTAAACGCGGTGATTTTGTATTTTGTCGAGCATCTTCGAGATAGCATCGGACCCCATACTTGAAAATCTTTGGCAAAAAATTTGCAGTTTGGGCGCTATTACTTCAAAAACTTGTAAATTTATGTGTTAAGAGGTCACAAAAATGCAATCGGAAGTCTTAAAAATTGGCCCGAGAGGCACGGTTGCAGTACGTGTTGCACTGTAGAGGTTATATTATCTCAATATATGGAGTTTTTTCCCCGGAGGACGGGAATAACGGCTCATTCTGGTACAGTACAGAGTTCGACAGAATATCCAGCACAGCCTGATCCTGAGCTATCGGGTTCAAGCATTCAGGTGGTGAGTCTAACCGCCCATGAAATGGTCCATTCCATCGGCAGTTTGAATCACCACTCGTATACTTGAACCTGATCGACCAGGACTTGAGATTACTGAATGGTCGCTATGTACGCGTGCAAATGTTCTAAAGCTTCACGAGTTTATTTGCATTCAATTCCAGACATCCTCGGTGAAATTATTCTTACTGTTAGTGGTCCCGCATCGCCTTTCACTCCCTCCAGGCATACAGTTGTGAGCGGTTATAGTGCCTGTCAGCGGGGTGATGGACAGGGAGTAAGGCGTGATTCCACCTTACCTCCATAAAATCATAATGGGGAACAGTAAACGCCGCGCACAATTAACTGTGTGCGGCATTTACTATTCTCGCTTATGACCCTATGGCTTCGTGGGCTTCGTGTTGTGAGGCGATTACCTCACTCACCTAAACCCCAACACTCCTCTGCCCACAAAAGATGATTAGACTGTGCAAATTTCATGTAGGGAGATGTGCGAGCTTACCCTCCAATGTACCCAAACTTTCAGAGATTAGAGATGCACTAGAGAATCCAAACGGACTTGCGTGAACGACGCGTATGGACTCTCTGAAAGAGCTAGCTGTCTTCCGTGATATCTGGGGTGAGTGGGTGTGCCGGTGCATAGGGATTTTATATGAAGAACTATTAACAGTTCAAACTCAGCATGACAGACAAATGCATATCATGACGTGTCAAATAGCTTCTGAACGGAAGATTTCGATCTAGGAAGTTCCTAAATTCTAGTAGGAACATGAAATATTACATAATTCAGGGAGCAGGTGCAGCGAGTGACGGCTCAACCTTACGAACGCGACATCGCATCTACTAGTACTGTACGGTATACCCTTGGGTTGAGGTTTGCCGGCGACGCTCAAGTGGCCAGCGGCCGGAGCATGTATCGGATTTTCAGACCTTGTAGCACTGAAAGAGACCCGTGACGCTCTTGAAGTTCGTCGAAGCTGGCTCCGATAAGCAAGCCTGTAGCATTTGAAGCGCAGCACGAGGCGACTCGGAGGACTACACAAATGGCGTCGATTTCACTAATGAATATTAAGGAAGGATTCCGCAAAGACTAGAATGGCCTGTCACTGGCAGGGGGTTCCGGGGCCTTCCGCTTCTTGGATTTTGTGTTCTTTGTGGCTCCCGAGCTATCCTCTCTCTTTGAGGAAGATGACACCAGAATTCTGGTGTCATCGTCACATCGGTAGCCCCATGGGCTTGGCATTCCCTCGAAGCACGCTTGGGTGCTTGCGGAGAGCTCTGAGACAGGAGGAGACGACTGCGTCTTCGAGTCTGATGCCACATCCACAGTGACATCTACAGGACTTGGAGCGCCCTCAGCATTGATGGGTGCCACTCATACGAGATGGGTGAGGCACCTCGAGCAGGGCTGTCTTCAGTAGACATTTCTTCCCATGACACATTAGGGACAGGAATAGCCGTAGACACTCTTGTCATGACACAATTAATGGCGGATTCTCCAGGGACATCCCTAACTGACTCAGCCTGCACAGAGACAGTTTCACAGTTGGGTGATGGTCTGCAAAATTATTCTATCAGCGAATTCAACAGTTTGACAATTCAGGTACTCCTGCATGTGCTCTGTCTCTTCTATCTGCCTTGGAACCCTGAAGCCACACTGGGCCCGGGAATCTAAAGCTGCTTCTTGATGGCGAATGATATGCATATAGAGCAGTTGCACGTGGATTTCTTCCATGTCTGGACGGATTTGAACACAATATTGGGTGGCAGGAGAGAGGGCGTGACTCGTGGGTAAGGTGAAATATGTACATGATCGGGGACCCATGCAGACCTCGCGACCCCTGGATCGATGACAATTTCCGACTGTGAAAATGTAACTATTACCCCAAGAAGAGATACAGGGGCAGGGCCTCAAAACCACCACGGCCGCGAAATCGAAGGCCATTAATCTGAAGGTGGTGTATCTGCCGCGTTTCCGGAAGGATTAAATGAGGAAGAGTTTCAGGGTGAGAAGCAAGGTGTTACAGCAAAGCGGAGACGGATGCGACTGGACTAGCCAGAGGATGCAGCTCAGAACCCCCACATATGGCATCGATACAATCTTGCGAGTCCCGTTTCACTTCAGTGACTTTGAGCTTAGATGGACATCAGAACCCCCTGATATTCATATAATCCGTGATCACCACAAAGTAGGAACATGGCGGCCTGGGCGATACGTGATTTCGGGGATAATTCAGCTTTTCACATATACAGGCAGGCATCTGCCCTTTTGATGAACCTGGGCTATTACCATCCGCTCATAGTACAGTCTTGACGGTCCATCCGGTTATCAGGTAACTGCCAGCCTACATAGGATAGACTCAACGGGCAAAGATGGTATTCTAACATTTACATGACAGACGACCTTAATTCAATTTCTTCGCCCAGCGTTTCCTTGACATCAGGGGCCTCAAAGAATGAACCCTGAAGTCGCTCCCCGAGGTTTCCAAGGCTGAAGAAGGTTCCAGTGCCTGTGGAATCCGTATTATTCAAGGAATTACTCTCCCCCGAAGACAAGGATTGATTCCTCAGGCTTGTAACTTTTGGTCTCCTGGTCGTGCCAGGAAGAGTTATGTCGAACCTCTTCGCCTGTCGCAGGTTAAGTTGCAGACGAGAGATCATGATAGCCGTCAAAATCTGGCTGAAACTGTGTATATACGCCAGGTTTATTTGTTCATTATAAAGAGCGACTGATTGATAGAAACGACAAACCTTGCCCCGACGGCTTTCAGATCTTCTGTAGCTAGCTACATCGTATGAATCCAGGCTGTGTGAGTGCATTATTTTCCGAAAAATGAGTCTGGAACTCACAAAATAAATAAGAGTATTCATCAAGTTTGCACTGAAGATCGCAAAAAAGTACATGGTACCGTCACGTAGAATGATTTCCATGGTGCTGAAAGCGACAACGGTCCTAGGAAAATTGTCATCGTATCAAGCACCACTCACGTCATACGTCCATGTTTTCTTTTGTATCGCAAAGTCCTCCATACGGTGAGTATAAAAATGCAGGAGTCCGTCACAAGCGGAGCCCCCCACAGGGCAGCTGTATCCGGATATTCAAGCCTGTGGAATGCTCGCAATGATGTGAAGAAAGAGCCTACCAAACCAAGTACTGCTTCCGGTAAGTACACATCCTGGTGGTGTATAGTCCAGTATATAAAAACGTATTCGCCCAATAAAGGTATGGTCATACCAGGAAAACCCGCGGGCTGCGGGACACCTTGATTAAGTACGTCTCAACATCAGGGTGCACCGGTATATTTGCACAACACGCACGGATACCAAAATGTACGCCCCATGACGAAGCGATGATCTGTCCAGACAAAATGGAAAGCAAGAAGACCAGAACGTATTTGTTGGCCAGATACAGAGCGTAGACGCGGAGTATCATGATAACTGTTGAACGAACGGCGTTAGCCCCTATGGCGACCCCCAGAAGTGGTACTGGTCCTGACGTTCAGCAACTACCGATTGCTAGGTCATTTTGATCCATGCAAAAGAAAAGTTCATGAACGAACCAGCGACCAGACACAACGTAGCTGCTCCAGCGAACTTCACATAACGGCTGCACCTGAGGAGCCAGTTAACGAACTAATTTTTAGCCTTCACAATCTACGATATTCCAACTGACATCTATGATCAATGTGAGAATTCATTACACACTGGAACGAACAGGATACTAATACTGAGATCGACCAGGTTGTTTCATAAAATTCTGCAACGGGCACAAATTCAAATATGGCAGTATCACAATAGAGTCGGCTTACCAACTTGAAGTATTATAAATTGACAATGGGTGATGTAACGATTGATATAGAACAAGAGACTCGCAAAGGTGAACGGCTGCGACCATATCTTGTCCACCTAATGAAAATGAATGATGGCCTTTCACGAGAGTGATGAATATACTTCTTCAGGAAACGTCAGAACTAAAGAATATGTTAGATTGTATAGAGAAGAGCACAAGGCCTACTCACGGTGATCATAAAGGTATAAAACATAGTTTGAGGTCTGAAACTTGTAATTGCCCATCCTACCAGTACATATTAGTTCTAGGAACAATAAGCTTGTTGAAGCACGTACAAGTGCGCATAGGCAATAACAAGAGACTCCATCGTAGTTGAGATGGATTGCCCTCTTGATGTGAACTTTTGTACTCCTTTAACCAGGCGTCTATTTGGCAAGCGCCCAGCCTCGGGGCTATTCACTTCAGCTGACAATCTCACGGGGAAGTTGAAGTTTGGCACCTCTCACCTGTCTTAGTGCTATCAGGGAGGCCTCAAGAAGCTTCAAGTCGCATCGGAGTTTGCAACAGCTTCAAGTTGATCTTCTCAATTGTAATTTGTTGGACGGCTGGCTGTCTGCTAGCTAGTAGCCTCGGGATAGGTGTCCCTTTCTCAGGATGACACCCTGAGAAGATGTTACAATTCTCCTTGGCACAATGCTGTACCGATGTGTTACCATGTTTAGACATGCCGTTGTGATCATGATCATGTGTAGTGATATGCATGGATCGGCATCACTAAAACCGCGGAGGTATGACTTTCACTGACCACGCCGCTAACAGGTAATGACCATCGGTACCACTGTTAAAAGAGGTGCAATGTGCGCCAATCATCAGGTACCTGCCTGAGGTGGAGCTTCACAGGGTTACCATTGCCACGGGAGTGTGCTGCCATCGTGGAAACATCATGCTCACGAATGGCCCATCATGGAACCATCATGCCCCATCATGCCCGCGAAATGCCCACACCATGCCTGGCTGACTGCGTCGTATCATCACAATAGATAGTATTAGTTTATGGTATATATTACATATGATAATCACATATTATGTTACCATTAGATGCACGTGACTGACACATATATATTCCGAACACGCTGCTCCATCCTTGCTGCTCCTTATGCCTGCTGTCTGTGATAAAAGCTCTTCAATGGGTTGGACTGGGGGTAGTAGGACACTCGAAACGGGACTCAACGGGGCTAAACTATCATCAGGAAAAACGGGGGGTGTTATGGAATGGTACGTACCCTACGTAGCACCTGTAGGCCTGTAGGACGTGCTCCGTAGTGCGGGCCCAGTTCTGTAGTGTGCCGTAGAACCACGTAGCTGCGCACGGTGGCTACAGCACACTACACCAGTCATACATAATGCCGTGCTGTGTCTACAGTGGGAGACGTCCCAGGGCATATTTGATTGAGGTGAGATGTAATGCGTGTTCAGGGTTTGGGAGGCATTAGGGCATAACATCAATTCGTAGTCAGATATATGGTCTATATACACAGGGTTTAAGTTGTTATTTATTCTTCGTCGGAAGCGTTGTGGATACCGCAGCCGCTCGTGCGAGCTTTGCATTGTCGAAACATGTCTTCGCGCATTCCGGAACATCGTGGAACCTTGCCCTGGAACTGTGAGGCGTTCGTGTCAGTGAGATTTCAAATGTAAGGATATAAGAGTATAAGCTGTAACGCACCACCCAAAACTGTACAGACGTTGCTAGTGACGGGCCAGAGCTTGGGTGGTTCGTGTGCTGAAGTGGCGCCATTCCTCCAAGCCATCGACATGACGCTTGTACATGTCATGGTAGTCTACCTCACTGAATTGGGATCCACTGACAAGAAACCCAGATGCCCACTGTTTGATCGCATACTCCACCTATAGATTTCGTGAATTGCAAGGGCTTAGACAGAGTGGCAGTGACTTACCGCAGTGAAGACAAGTGCAATCACAGGGTCCGGGATGGGGTTGAACGCGCTGCCAAATACTATGCCGTCAGATTTTTTTTTTTTGCTGAACCATTGGGCATTGATAACATCCTGAAGAATGGGATGCTCATAGATGCCCATGCTTGTGGCTACGTCCTGTGGGCACATTGATAAGTAGCAGTAGGATAGAGCATGGTTACACACCTCGAAGATGTACCTGTCATCTTCTAAGAGCTTCCCAGCGAGTTCTTTGTTGGCTTGAATCACATAGTCTTTATTGGTGGTTTTAAACCCATAATGACTCGCCACTTGTTCCACTACCTTGTCTTTGACACGCCCTCGGATCGTTGAAATGCACTCCACAATCTGTAGTGTTTGGCTACATTAGTGTAAGAGTTACCACAGGTATGGTGCTCACCAGACATGCGTGGGTGGCGCTCATCTCGTATTTGACTGCTTTGTGCTCACATGCATTGTCCCAGCATGCCGTGGCCCAGGTCTCAACGTTGACATCCTGTTCCTCTGGGAATGCATACTCCATACACACTCGAACCTGGAATTCAGCCTGCGCCAGTTTCAAGACACCTTGCTCCAAACCCTCGTAATCCAATGCCCTAGGGTGGGCACGGCCTTTACGGTCACATTGACGCTTGGGTTGGCGTTCGGCAGGTGTGTCTTCTTCCACAGGCTCATCTGCTTGGTTCCCTGGTGTCTCTGACTCTGGGTTGGAGTTGGGGGACATCGTTCGAGGTTGTTTGAGACCTCGAGCGGGGGCAGTATCCTGCGCAAGTCCAGGTTAGTCCAGTGACCATCTTATCAACCAAATAGTTACTTCTTCACTGCTGCTTTCCTCTAGAGAGACCAGGGATTTTTGGTGAGTAATGGCTGTCGTCTCTCGAAAGCCACCTGGTGTGTCAGGGACAACTTGGCGCTGACCGGACGAGATTGACGAGCTGGCCACAATAGAGTGCTGGGATTTTCGGTGAGTGATGGCTGTTGTCTCTCAAAAGACACTTGGCAGGTCAGGGACAACTTTGCGCTGATCGGACGAGATTGACAAGCCGGCCGCAATAGAGTGCTGGCTCACTTGAGGATGAGTGGGGTGCGCAATGCCCGTTTTCTCTCTTGAGCTTCCCCATGGACCAGGGGATGATCGTGTCGCTGTCCCCGCAGGGACAGTGACACGATCACGCTGACTGGAGGGGATTGGTGAGCTGGCCACAATTGTGTGCCGGCTCCCATGGCGTTGAGTCGGGCATGCCCTGTCAAAGTCGTGAGGGGCAGTGAACTACAAGGGAGGTGAAAGATATACTCAGTGGAATCATAAGACGGGGTGTACTTCACTCTGCAGGGCTGCTTCACGTGGGGACATGGGCCCTATGACGAGGTATTTTCATCATACCACGCACAATGCAGCTGAGTGACAACATACCATTTTCCTCCATCTCCTCCTCATTGTCCTCTTCTCCGGTGGGATATTTGTCATTGTCCCCATCATTTTTTGTCTCGTGGTCTTGGCGGTCACAGTGAGTGCGAATTACGTCTGGGAGCGGGGCCTGATGGGAGTGGATAGGACTGATAGTGTCGTCTGCAGAGTGTTTTTGGGATGTGGGCTCTTGCTTGTTGTGTGCCGTTTTCCATTTCCAGTTCCGACACCACACCCAGTTCCGACTCCATTTCCGACTCCGCTTCCGGTTCCGATTCCATCTCCGCCTGCGCTTTCGGAAATGATTCCGCTTCTGGGAGAACTTCCACCAGTTCTGTTCGCCTTGCCAGTTCCACTCCAATTTCCGACTTCCACTCTCAGAACAGTGTCGGAAATCAAGCGACTCGCGTAATAGGTGGCATCAAGGGTCTATCAAGGGTCAGGGAGGTCAGGGAGGTGCAGGGTTGATGGCGGGTGCCAAGTGTTGTCCCTGGCTGCGCAGCGTAGTATAATACGGGCTCGCTGACATTGGGGGTCCTTAGACTTTTCTCTTTGGATTTCCCCTTGTCAGGTGAGAATCCCCTCTCTTGTATACTCTGTTCATTTATACATACTTTGGATTTCCCCTTGTCAGTTGTGTTGTAGTGTGATCTCCACAACTAGCCAGGGTTGCCCTTACAGCAGAAAAGTCTCTCCCCTAGAGGACCGGCAGTCGTACTGTGCATTGCAGCCGCCATAGGTGCGTTTGGAATCGGAGACAGCGACTCGGAGATCGCAACCTCTTCTGCACACACAGCGTACGACAGCCCTTCTTCTTACGTCGAGCTCCTAACCCCAGAAATCCCGTCCCACATTTCTCCTTCCGACATGGAGCCGGACGATCGTCTTCGGATATGGAGGAGGAATTGACGCGGAACCGGATGAAGACCGACGCGATTGAAACAGCCTTACAAGCGATTTTGGCTAAGTTAGATATTCCACAAAGTGGTGGAAATGAAATGCTGGATGATCCGGATTTCAGAAAAGCGGAAGCAGCGGAAGAGAGGATGTCCGTGAAGTTAGCAAAGGTCAAACCCGCAACTCCGGCGGACTTTGACGGAGATCGGGAGAAGGGACATGCATTCTTCAACACATGCAGCATCTACTTTGCAATTGTCGGAGACCTCTTTCCGAACGACCAGGCTCAGATTCACTGGGCATTGTCCTTTTTCAAGTCGGACCGCGCAGCCCGTTTTGCAAACAAGGTGATCCGACATGAAGCAAAGGGCAAGGGGAACTACTTCCGGGACTGGGTCGCCTTCAAGAAAACATTTTCCGACCAGTTCTGCCCAAAAAACGAGCAGCTCACAGCCCTTACGAAGCTCGGGGGGACCAGCTGGTACCAGGCCAAAGATCCGGTCGATGACTACATCGATCGCTTCCAGGAGCTCATCGACCTTGCGGAATATGACGATGACAAGACGATCGTCATCAAATTCCGACGAGGACTTTATCCGACACTCCAGAACCAAGTCGCGCTGCTTGGGGATGGAGCTCCGGATTTTGATGACCCGGAAGGGTGGTACCAAGCTGCACAGAAGGTGTCCCGGAACAGGGAAGCAAATGAGGCCTTCGTGGAGACGAGCCGGAACATGACACGCAGTTCCACTCGTCCTACTCCACCTGCGCCAAAACCCGGAAGCGCAGTCATTCCCACGTGGAAAGTATTTCCGACTCTTGCTCCGCCTGCTCCTATTAGGAACCATAGCCCTCCTCCCTCGAAGAGTGGCCCTGCCCCGATGGATGTTGACCGCATGCGCGGAAAAGGCCGTGGGAATATCACCTGCTTCCGATGTCAACAACCAGGCCACTATGCCCGCGAGTGCCCCCAAGCCTTTGACATCCGGCTTATGACCACAGAGGAGAAACTCGAGCTCCTTCCAGAGTTCCTCGCACTTGCGGACATAAGCGGAGTGCCCACTGCGGAAGATGTTTCCGAAAATGCGGAACATGGTCCACCAGATGCGGAGGATGCGTCGGATTTTGTGACGCGCAGCGGGTGATATGTGTGCCCCTGCTGCCTGTACATAACCGGTTTGCCTGTCTTGAAGTAGAGAATGAAAAGCCCCCACTCCCCTCACTTTGTACAGACCCACCGGATAAAGTCACACAAAAGCCAAATCCGACACCCCGTCTATCCCGCATCCGCCCTTGGGAGAGACGCCTTCCGAAGCGCTATGTTGTTGCTGCCACCCCTGGCCCCAAGTCACTAGTCATTAAGGTGGAGATCCAGACGACAGATACGGCGGAAGTCAAATCCGGACCCGCCCTTGTCGATTGCGGGGCCACTGGTCAGTTTATAGACCGGGACTATGTGGAACGGAACCGACTGACCACGCGGAAGTTGCAATGTGCAATCCCGGTGTTCAATGTGGATGGAAGCCCCAATGAGGCAGGGTCCATCACGGAGATAGTAGACACAATTCTCCGTAACGATGGACACTCGGAACGCACTTCCTTTGCAGTCACCAGCCTGGGGAAGCAAGACATCATCCTCGGGTTTACCTGGCTTCAGGAGCACAACCCGGAGATCAATTGGCAGACTCGGAAGGTACTGATGAGTCAATGTCCAGCCAAGTGTCACATGTGCCGGTCGGAAGTGCGGAAGGAGTGCCAGGAGCAGCGGAAGACCGAACGGCTCATACAGACATGTCGTTCCGGCCCCCATGCCCTGCTTGCAGAAGAAGACTCGGAAGCGGAATTTGACCCGGATCCCACTTCCAATTCCGATTCCGATTCCGATTCCGACGTTGTCTGACTCGGTCCGGAAGACACTCTGGCGGAAGGGGAGTGCTTGCTGTACGTAAACCTTCCGCCAGAAGCAGAACACATCCACGCCACCGGAAATATTTCGCAACGCCTTGCTGAAGCCTCTAAGAGGCATGATAGAGTGGAGGCGGAAATTCCGGAGTACCTGCGGGAGTTCGAGGACGTCTTTTCCAAGGAGTCGTTTGATGCCCTGCCTCCGCGGAAGCTGTGGACCATGCCATCGAGTTGGAGCCTGGGTCAAAGCCCACCAACTGCAAGGTCTACCCGCTGTCACCCAAGGAGCAGGTAGAGCTCGATGCGTTCCTTGCGGAAAACCTCCGTACAGGGAGGATCCGCCCCTCCAAGTCACCCATGGCATCTCCGGTGTTCTTCATCAAGAAGAAGGATGGCTCGCTCAGACTTGTGCAGGGTTACCGGGCCTTGAATGCGATCACGATCAAAAACCGGTACCCCATTCCACTCATTTCCAAACTGATCACACAACTCCGCGGGGCGAGGTACTTCACTAAGCTGGATGTCCGCTGGGGCTTCAATAATGTCCGGATCCGGGAGGGAGACGAGTGGAAGGCCGCATTCCGCACCAACCGAGGACTCTTTGAGCCACAGGTCATGTTCTTCGGCCTCACCAACAGTCCCGCCACATTCCAGACGATGATGAATGACATTTTCCGTGACATGATAGCGGAAGGGGTTGTCTGCGTCTACCTCGATGACATCCTCATCTTCACAAAAACAATGTCCGAACATCGGGAAGTCGTGCGGAGAGTGCTGGAACGGCTCCGGGAGTACAACCTGTGTCTCAAGCCGGAAAAGTGCGAATTTGAGCAGACGCAGATAGAGTATCTTGGGGTGATTGTGTCGGAAGGAAAGGTGGAAATGGACCCCGTCAAAGTTTCCGGTGTATCGGATTGGCCCGTGCCGCGGAACAAGAAGGAGGTCCAGTCTTTCATTGGGTTTGTCAATTTCTACCGGCGGTTCATCAAGGGCTTCTCCTGCCACGCCCGTGCCCTCTTCGACCTCACCAAGAAGGAGGTTGGATGGCGGTGGGGAGAGCCGGAACAGACTTCCTTTGACAAACTCAAGGAGCTGATCACTTCCGCCCCGGTCCTGATCTTTCCCGACGACTCTCGCCCTTATCGAGTCGAGGCGGATTCTTCCGACGCAGCTACCGGAGCGGTCTTGTCACAGCAGTCATCGGAAGATGGTGGGGGGTGGCATCCGATTGCCTTCTGCTCTAAGAGCCTCAGTCCGGTGGAGCGGAACTATGAGATCCATGACAAGGAGATGCTGGCAATCATCCGAGCGCTGGAGGAGTGGCGACACTTCCTGGAGGGTGCTCTATGCCCATTTGAGATCTGGACAGACCACAAGAACCTCGAGTATTTCTGCACGTCTAAGAAGTTGAACCGACGACAAGCACGGTGGTCCCTACACCTGTCCCGGTTTGACTTCATGCTCCACCACCACCCCGGCCGCACCATGGGCAAGCCCGATGCCCTATCCCGCCACGCGGATCATGGAAGTGGAAGTGGAGACAACGCGGATATGACACTGCTCCACCCAAGTCTCTTTGCAATCCGCGCCCTAGAAGGAGTGACTGCAGTTGGAGCGGAAGCGGAAATGCTCCGGGATATCCGGAGGCAGTACCGGAATGGAGAGAAGGAGGAGTCGGTGGTGAAGGCAGTGGAGGAACTTCGGAAAGGGCACTCACGGTCGGTACGGGCAGCGGAATGGTTGGAACGTGATGGGCTGCTCCACTTCAGAGGCAAGGTCTACGTTCCAGGTGGGGCAGACCTCCGCCGCCGCATCGTGTCCCAGCACCATGACACACGGGTCGCTGGGCATGCTGGCAGGTGGAAGACGCTGGAGTTAGTGGCTCGGAATTACAGGTGGCCTCAGATGTCCCGCTACATTGGACAGTACGTGAAGACATGTGACCTTTGTCTCCGAACCAAAGCGCAACGACATCCGCCTGTCGGAGAACTTATTCCGCTCCCGATTCCCGAATCCCGCTGGGACACCATCAGTATCGACTTCATCGTTGAACTCCCAGAGTCTCATGGCTACGACGCGATCATGAACATCGTGGATTCGGTAAGCAAGGTGTCCCACTTCATTCCGACGCACACGACGATCACAGCCCTCGGAGCGGCCCGCCTGTTCCTTGCACATGTCTGGAAGTTGCATGGGCTCCCGAAGCAAGTCGTTTCCGACCGAGGTCCGCAGTTTGTCACGGAACTGACTCGGGAACTCTACCGCCTGCTCAGCATAAAGCTGGCTACCACCACAGCGTACCATCCGCAGGGTGACGGACAGACGGAACAGGTCAATCAGGAGTTGGAGCAATATCTCCGCCTCTTTGTCAATGAGAGGCAGGATGACTGGGACGAGTTACTTCCACTGGCGGAATTCCAATACAACAACCATGTCCATTCCGCCACACAACAGACTCCCTTCATGCTTGACTCCAGACGACACCTGCGGATGGGCTTCGAACCACTCCAGGCTGACTCCCAACTCGAGACGGTCAATGAGTTCCAAGACCGCATGGACTCCACCCTTTCGGAAGCCAAGTCGGCCCTTGCAAAGGCCAAGGATGACATGGCAAGGTACTACAACCAACGCCGGGTTCCTGCCCCGGAGTACCAAGTTGGAGACAAGGTGTATCTAGACACAAGTGACATCCGCACCACGCGCCCTTCGCAGAAGCTTGCCCACCGCTACCTTGGGCCCTTCACAGTGACGCGGAGGGTTGGATGGAATGCATACTGCCTCTGACTTCCGATGTCCATGTCCCGCCTCCACCCTGTCTTCAATGTGGTGAAGTTACTCCCTATGCTTGAGGACCCAATTCCAGGTCGGAAGGCTCATCCGCCACCTCCGCCGGAAATTGTAGATGGGGAAGAGCACTATGTGGTGGAACGGATCCTGGACAGCCGGTTTGTGCGAGGACAACTCCAATTCCTCGTGAAATGGGAAGGGTATGGGTACGAGGAGAATTCGTGGGTCCCGGAGCAAGATGTTTCCGCTCCAGACAAACTCTGGGAGTTCTATAGGACACATCCCGGTGCTCCTTGCCGGATCTGCTCGCTGGCATTTCAATCCCTCGTGTCCCGTGCTTCGAGGACGCAGCACGCTAGAGGGGGGGTGATGTCAGGGGACACCCTGTTTTCCATTTCCAGTTCCGACACCACACCCAGTTCCGACTCCATTTCCGACTCCGCTTCCGGTTCCGATTCCATCTCCGCCTCCGCTTTCGGAAATGATTCCGCTTCTGGGAGAACTTCCACCAGTTCTGTTCGCCTTGCCAGTTCCACTCCAATTTCCGACTTCCACTCTCAGAACAGTGTCGGAAATCAAGCGATTCTCGTAATAGGTGGCATCAAGGGTCGATCAAGGGTCAGGGAGGTCAGGGAGGCGCAGGGTTGATGGCGGGTGCCAAGTGTTGTCCCTGGCTGCGCAGCGTAGTATAATATGGGCTCGCTGACATTGGGGGTCCTTAGACTTTTCTCTTTGGATTTCCCCTTGTCAGGTGAGAATCCCCTCTCTTGTATACTCTGTTCATTTATACATACTTTGGATTTCCCCTTGTCAGTTGTGTTGTAGTGTGATCTCCACAACTAGCCAGGGTTGCCCTTACAGCTTTCTTGCGTTGGTTGCATTCCCTCCTTTCTTTTCCTCGGCCAATTGTTGTCCTGCAAGGCAAATGTATATAGTGAGCATTATGAGCAAAGGGAAAAATACGGTATTCACGTCCTGTCTCTGTCAGTCCATCTTTGGCTTGGATGCGTTCACGGCTGCGAGAAGCCAGCCCAGCGAGTTTAGGTTGGGTCTTCGGTTTGGCAATCATGTTGTTAGTAGATATCTTGTGTTTCTGTTGTTGTATGAGATCAATTTCCTTGAGTGGACGTCGACCTGGCATTGGTATGAGTATGATGGTTTGAGACAAAGAAACAACAAACTGGGGAGGCCGAAACCGGTCACATGTCTGGTGAACGGCTATGCAAGCCTGGCTCCAATTTCAATGCGAAAACTTGCGAGTGTTGGCCATGCATGCGCGCCATGTGTTCCAATGTGGGGTGTGTCGCAGGGCCGTTTATTCTCAGAATGCCCAGTGGCTTCATGTGGTCTATTCCGGTGAATGCCGGAAAGCCCTGGATAAGAAAAAGAAGCGTTTTGAGATGGTACAGATGCGAACTGACCTTACCGCACCTCATGATAGCCTCTCCAATGATCCACCTATGGATTGGGAGGCAGATCTAGATGCGGGTGAGCAGGCCGCCTTGCAAGAAGAGGCGCATGCGCACCATGAAAGCCAATGGGGGCATGGTGCTATGGGGAAGCGCCACTCAACACACCCTCTCCTCAGACACACCCCCAGAAGTCCGATGAACAGGTTAAGGAGGTCAGAAATGATGTTGATGAGCTGTTTCGCCGAGCTTTTGATGAGCCTGCGAGGACCTCATTAGGTACGCATCACACGGTGTTTGAGCAATTGCGACAGCAGCAGAAAGCTGGTGATTGGCATGTTTGGACCTTTCCTGGACAAACAGGAATGGGAATTAGCTGACTGGCTGATGACAAGCGGCGCCAGTCAAACAAAGGTAGACTGCTTTCTAAATCTGGATATTATGTGTCTTTTGGCACATGAAATATACAATATGGCACAACTTACCCCTTCTGCAGACACGCGAGCGCATGGGTCCTTTGTACAAGGATAACCGAACACTGTTACAAAAGATAGATAAGTTACCACAAGGCCCCACATGGAAGTGCTGCACAATCACTTTGAAAGGGGATTTTCTTGATGAGAATGGTGACCCAATGGAGGAGGAGCTTGACATATGGTGTTGTGATCCTGTTGAATGTGTGCGCGAGTTAATTGGGAATCCGGACTTTTGCGATGCCATGAAATATGTCCCTGAACACTTGTTCAGTGATGAATCTGAGGAAGAAGAGATTATCAATGAGATGTGGACTGCGCAGTGGTGGTGGGATACGCAGGTGCGGGCACTAGTATTTTGGGGGGACTATACCTGAGAACATGGTGCAATCCAGGAGAAACTGCTGAGCGGCGCCACCATTGCACCGGTGATACTGGCTTCAGACAAGACCCAACTCTCGCAATTCAGTGCAGACAAACAAGCCTGGCTGGTTTATATCTCAATTGGTAATATCTGTAAAGCAGTTCGTCGTCAGACATTGAAGAGGGGCATGATACTCCTTGGATACCTCCCTGTCACGAAACTCGAGTGTCTCCATGAACATGCCTGGAAAGGAGCTGGGTTTCGACTCTTTCACTATGTTATGTCCATCCTCCTGGAACCGCTAATTGAGGCTGGCAAAAAAGGAGTCCAAATGACCTGTGCTGACCAGCACATTCACATGGTCTACCCAATTTTGGCAGCATATATTGCTGACTTCCCTGAGCAATGCCTCATTGTTGGGGTCCAGCCGACCGATTGCCCGATCTGCGAAATTGACTCTGATGACCGGGGAGAACACAGCCATGCACCATTTTGTGACTCTGCTCATACCCTCAGTGCTCTCAAGGACTGGGTTACCGAAGTCTCTTCAGAAGAATATACATGGCTAGGCCTCCGACCAATCCCCAAACCATTCTGGGCCGAACTGCCTCATATGGACATTTTTTCATGCCTCACGCCTGACCTCCTGCACCAACTTCACAAGGGTGTATTCAAAGCCCATCTTGTGAAATGGTGTCTCACGCATGTGGGTGCAGCAGAAATTGATCAAAGGTTCCAGTGCATGCCAGATCATCCGACTCTGTGATACTTCAAGAAAGGAATATCTACTATTACGCAGTGGACAGGCCGTGAATTCAAGGAGATGCAGCGCATCTTTGCAAGCCTGACATATGGTGCTGTCCATTCAGAAGTGACCACAGTTGCTCGCACTGTCATTGATTTCATTTATTATGCATCATATCCTTCACAGTCTACTGAGACTTTGCATAGGCTCCAAGGTGCCCTTGATACCTTCCACCAGCACAAAGAGATTTTTGTGAAGCTAGGGATCCACAAGCACTTCCGGATCCCCAAGATTCATATGATAGAGCATTATATTGCTCTCATCCGAGCGAAAGGCACACCTGATGGGTTTAACATGGAACTTTCAGAGCGCCTGCACATTGACTTTTCCAAAGAGGGCTATCAGTCCAGTAACAAGAAAAATTACATTGAACAAATGGTGACATACCTTACACGTCATGAGGCCATTCACAAATTCACAGCATTTCTCATTTGGACCCACGCCATCCCAGATAGTCAGTCCGATTCCAATAAAGTGGATGAAGTCCAGGAGCCAGTGGAACAAGTACCAGCCGCTACGGTCGCTGCCGGTGCACCCACATGGAGCATTGCCAAGCGTGCACCATGGCCAAAAACCCCTGTTCAAACTCTCATCAAGAACCATGGTGCCATGGATTTTGTGCCAGCGCTCCAGGCATACCTTAATGCTCATGTCCCAAAGGGCTGTGTACCACCTCAGTATATGATTTTGTGGACGTCTACAAACAAATCATCATTGACCTCCCATCGCCCCAACAACTTACTGATGAGACCCAGCGCAACATGATCTGGGCAACACCAGGTCATCCGAATCCTGGACGGAAGAAGTGAGAGCCAGACCATTTTGATTGTGTTCTTGTCCATGAAGATGGTGTGGCAGAGGATGTTGGAATCAAAGGTGTGTCTCGGACCCAGGGAATGTGATCATGGTCCCACACTCACGTCTATTTAGGGTATCGTGCAGCGCGTGTCCGTGCTCTGTTCCGTCTACCTTCCTGGTTCGGGTGTACTGATACTCTTGCTTACATTGAATGGTTCACACCTTTCAAACTGCCGGTTGTCCCATTGCGTATGTTGCAAGTGTCATACGCCATGCACCAAGGTCGCCATCAAGCCGCTGTTATTCCAATCTCATCCATTCGGCGCAGTTGTGCTCTGACTCCCATCTTTGGCAAGCCACACCAGTGAGACAGAGGTTGGACTGCACGAACAGTGCTTGAAAAATGCAGCCACTTTTTCTTAAATTTGCACCAGAGTATATACATGTTTCAACTTCGCAAAGGAGACTTTGTATTAGTCGACAATGTATCATAAAATCACAATAAACGTACCTCTCTAGTAGCCCATGCTCCCATTACTTGAACTATCACACATGTCTCTCACTGAGGTTTGCAGCCTCACTCGAGCAGAATGCTGGTCAGTCACCGAGCATTCGTGCCGTCTCCTCATCCATATATTTCCTCCTTGCTTGGCACCCACTTCTGAGCAAGTGGGTGAGCGAGGAGGAAATTCCCAGCTTGTTGAGCTCTGTGGATACATTTGAAAGATTGAATGTGGAATGCAGCCCATCTGAATGAGTTCTACAAGCTTCAAACAGGAAGAACTCCGGGAATATCGTGGCGAATTGTGGAGGAGGAGGAGTATGACAGCTTCCAGACTGAAGAAAGGGAGTCTTGTGGCCCCGCATGATGTTGCCAGGCCAGAAACAATCAACGCACGTCGGCGGAGGGAAGAGATGTAAGCGTCGCAATCAGTTGAACAGAACCACGGCACTCATACAACAATCGGTCTTGAGCTGGTGGCAAAGTGCAGCAATGAACGTGAACCGCATGCACCCGGACCACTGCCTTAAGAGCATGACACTCGTATCTGATATGCAACAATCAGGCAGCCGTTTGAGAGAAGAGGCTACCTTGATGATAAGGTGTTTTCCGTCAGTTACTAGTTGAGTCCAGAGTAAAAAGAACGTAGTACTTATTGCCGGATGTCTACGTGGTATCGACCTACACTCCTTGACCTTATCCAAGTAACTTGCACCTGACATACCTTGCCAATATTGGTTGGCAGGGGTGTTGCCGCTGCCATATGGGAGTTATAGAAAGGTAGGAAGCTGTAGGTCTACCTAGTGCGGGCAGAAGTGCCACATAATGATCTGTGGCGCTATGTGGAACCCAGAGTCAGCTATGTAGTTGATGTAGTCTACTAGTAGCGCCCGTGGCACTGCATAAATATGGCCTAATTACAAGCCTGAATCAGCCATTCCTGATGTATGTATTGTAGTGTACAAATGACTTGGTATCCTGTGTGGCTTAGGCTGGAGTGGCAGTGAGAGCTACAGGAAACTAAGACTGGGAAGGGCGCTGAAGTGGACAAATATAATTGTCTGGTTCTTCGACATACAAAGGTAACTACTTTATACTAAGCAGAGTATTGCTGACTAGTAGGTATTTAGCTCGGTGTGGAGTGCGAAGAAATGCACGTAGATGATCAAATGGAAAGAAGTAGGGGCATAGATCTCCGGGGTTATGCCCGGAGTGGAGTTGAGTCACGGGATAGTTTCATACTTAATCTTACATGTATATACTCTGAATCGGATGAAGAAAATGGAGATGGAGTGGGGGAATTGAGCCAGGTTGTGGGGTAAGAGTCGGTCGAGAATAGGGAGCGTGAGGGATTGAACATGGCGCATATACACGCTCGGGTCAGTTCTAGGTGGCCGGCGTGTCTCGTATTCCACAACACTGTCAACCTCCACCAGTGAAAGGCACTTCTTGCCACTGTTGGGCCCCTCCTCCTCCTGCAACAATGTAGGCCTCATAGTCCTTCACCTGGCTCTGTAAGGAGGGTGTTTTGAATTACTATAATATCAGATGTTTACTAATAAAAATTACATTCCCATAAAACTCCATCTTTAAATCGTGATAGTTCTCCATGTTGCATGCTAAACAATTAAAGGTCATTTAATAGAATCCATTGTATATGATTTCCTTCTGTTTCTAGATATCTGTTAAGACTTTTGTTGGTACTCTATTTTTTAAAAACTAAACTGCAGTTCTTTCCATGTAAAATATGTCAGATACTATTGTAGATTTTTCATCCTACAGCCTTCCTACTTAAGCAAAACCCCCCCAGGTATTTTTAGTATGTTGAATCAAATAGAAATATCTTCTAGTTAACTCACCCATTCCAATGTCACACATGTATTTAAAGGTGTCAATGGCATACATGTGTATGAAATGTACTATCTGTCAGGGGAACACCAATCACACTCTGTGCATTATCGCACGCATTATTGCACTGTGCATTATTGCAAGCTTTATCGCATGCATTATCGCAGTGTGCATTATCGCACACTGCATTATCGCAGCATGTTGTTGGTGGCCCCTGAGCTTCTCCTAGCCTTTAGCATCCTTCTGTCTTGTGTTCTGTTCATTTCCCTTCCTGTTCTGGCCCCTTCCGACATCATTCCTTCCTTATCTGTCCAGCCCTGTTATCGCTGGCATGATTGCTTATGTAACACAGGCATTCGGTGATTGGGCTAGCATGCCCGAGTTTGCTTATAGTCATAGTTAGGTGGTGAAGGTGCTCCTTAGAGTTTTCTCTTTGGATCCCCCTTCGCCAGTTCGCCGCTTGAGTGTAGAGCGTCTGCCTAGGTTGCCCTTATACTATCTAAGGGAGTATACCAACTCACCACAATGTTTCATAATCTATTCGGCTCTTAAAAGATGCTTTGTTTTACAATGTAGAAATAATTTTTAAAATCTAAATTATGTTTAAAATAGATTTTAAGTATTTAAATCATCGTAAGGAGTTATTAGAGCTTGATACTTCTTATAGTTTCTGAACAACCTCCTTAAATTTTACCAGACTTCATCTTCCTTCTGTTTCCAATATTCATCTATACAGTCTGTTGTATCAAAGCTCTTTACCCCTTGCCAAGTTGCTCCTTCATATCCATATCCCTTCCATTCACAAGATACTCTCTTAACTTCCCTTTGCCTCTGTGGTCTATTATTTCCTCAATCTCATATGCATCATCCTCCATCTCTTCATCATCACCCACTGTTATACTCAGGAACTCTCTTTGTAACCTGAATAACTCCTGAGCATTACTTCTGCTATCTTTCAATGATGGAAGATTTTCATGTCTCAATATTTTCATCTTTCTAGTAGTCAAACTCTGGGGACAACCATGAAGAGTGATGAGGCTAAGGTTGAATGCTACCCAAATTAACAAACTTTGTCACATTTAACAAGAGACATGCAAGTCTAAATTGGATTGTAAATACCTCAGCATCAGAAACTCTACTACCTCCTTGATTCCTGAGTTTCTTAAATGTGGTAACTAATTGTCGAAAGGTAGCTTCACTCTTAAACCTAAAGCTTCCAAAACTTTTGTTGAATGTGTTTTCCTCATTTGACAGGTCTATTCCTTTTGATTTATGTATAGGTATACAGAAATTAAGAATATCTAATTCACTAGTATTTGTTATCTTTGCAAGATATTGGGTATATCGTCCATCTAATGCTATACAATCAAGCTTATTAATGTGCCTTTCTAACTTTATCTTTCCAAACATAACATGTTACGTATCGAGATTTCCACTAAGTCGGAACTTGAAAGGACAGCGGCTTCAACTTATAGGTTGCGCCCCCAATGAACTATCGTCCTAGGTATTTCGGAAATGAGCCGGAAGTCGGAAAATACTGGACCAGAGGTTTGGTCGGAACTTGAGTCGGAACTGAGGCGGACGGCGGAAGACGGAAGGCTGAGAGAGAGACTGAGATCTTGCTAGACTCGCTGTGCTAAGAACAGGAGATGGAGCGAAGGAAATCAAGTATCGAAGGTGATTATCTGATTGCAGAATAACAGACATACATGAGGGGGTTTTTATACAAAGCGCAGAGCAACAAGTAATGGTGTTGTACTAAGCAAATTCCGGAGGAAGCGGAAGTCGAGTACAATGTGTGGGAACTAACCTATTGGGAACAATGGGACTACAAGGGGGGTTCAGGGTAAGGTAGAACAATGGCAAAGAACAAGGGGTCGGGAAAACATATCTGACAACGAACTACAAGGGTGACCGGATGTATGGTTTTGATGGATGACGAGGTGGGTCCGGTGGGTCCGAGTAATAGCGTCGAAAGAACAAGGGAAATGTACAAGGGGCGGAATGTCGGAAATGTCGGAGGGGCGGAACGTTGGGCGGAACTATTGGAGAGGCGGAATGTATGGCGGAACTGAGGGTCGGAAGTCGGGAATGAACGGTTGTAACAGTATCTCCCTTCTAAGGTCGAGCCCCGCGAGACCACAGGTCGGAATCACGTGACCTGTGAACAAACGCGTCGGAGTTTGAAATATAGGCTGAAGGACAAACGCGTCTTCTCTCCATTCCATCATGAGTGCCCCAGTAGATTTCTCTAAGATGTCCAGCGCGGAGATGAAACAGCACTTCGCTGATATGCTCGCGCAAAAGGAAATGGCCGAGAAACGCGAGGCTGAGGAAGCTGCGCGGAAAGAGAAAGAACGTCGGGAGAAGGAGCGGAAGGAGCAGGAGAGGAAAGAGCGCGAACGCCGCGAGGAGGAGGAGCGCGTCCGTGAAGAGAAACGGAAACGGAACGCGGCACGGAAGGCTGCTGCGGACAAGGCCGCTGCAGAGAAAGCGGCTGCGGAGAAAGCGGAAAGGGATCAGGTGAGTCGGAAATGTCCGGCGGAAATGTTCTTGAAGTTAACCAGAGTTCTTCCAGGATCATATTCAGGACGAGTCAGAGTCAGACTCGGAAGGTTCGGCGGAACGTACACCGACTCCGGAAGGAAAAGGGAAGCAAAAGGAGATTGCGACCCCGGTGAACCTTGTGGCGGAACGGAAAGGTCGAGCGGACGCATTCCAGAAGGCTCGAAAGGAGAAGTTGAGTCGGATGTTGGAACTCCGTGAACTGGGGCCGGAAAATCCCGCGACTAAGAAGCGGAAAACTCGGGACGGCGATGAGGAAAAGGCCCCATGTGACCCATGCGAGTCTAAGGGGGTGGATTGCACGTGGTCGAGCAATCCACGGGAAACGTCGTGCGACCAGTGCCGTGACCGGAAAAGGCGCTGCGTCGTGGACGGGTGCGCTTCGAGGCTGGAGCGAAAGAAACAGAAGGTTGAGGAGTCAAATCCGAAGGCGGAACCGGGACCGAGCGGAGGGAGGGCCGAGGAATCATTTCCGGTGACCGGAAAGTCGGCACAGGCGGTGTTG
>WHVA01000868.1:0-25477 GCA_015179125.1 Gautieria morchelliformis
TTGTGAGGCTTTTAGGAGGTGTCATGACTATATATGGTCGCCCACATGTATCATATCTGCAGCGCCCACATATGTACAGGCCATGTCTGACATCACTCCCGTAAAAAGGCGCTGGGCTCACCAGTGCTTGCACATTCGAATGGGGTTGTGGGTTACGGTGGGTGGCCGTGTTCAGAAGTCCGGGTCATCTAAACTTATATGGTCATCGATGCCACTCCCCGTGTCCTACACACGCAGGCGCCTAGCAGTTTCACTTTCTAGGATTCTGGATATAGTATCTGCCCCGCTTGATATGAAGGCGTCAGCTGCAGTGAAATTCACCTCCGCTTAGAACGTTTCCACCTCCTCCGGACTCGGATCCTGGCGCTCCTCCTCGCCTTAACGACTTGGTTGCAACGAAATTTGCCTTCAAGTACTTGCCTTTTTGCTAGAATCATGCTAGCCCGCTGTTGCCAGTACCGTATCAAGATACCCGGCGCGCTTTCTCTCACGAACCGGTCACGCTGGTGGAGTTTTCTTTAGGCTTGGGACCCCATGGAAGCGCGCTGGCTTTCCAAGTGGCCAACAGATATAAAACTTCCGTCAGACTACTCATACTACCGTCGCTTCTCTCCCCGTTTTTATTACACCATAATTGTTCAAAGCATATGTCCTCCCACAGTGTTATCGACAGCGACGGGCTGAACGTGATGGGAGGGCCTGTATGTGTGTCTTACGGTGCACAACATATCCCCCTTCGTCTTTATATTCACTAATGCTCCTGTTCTTCCCCGAACTGGCTTACCTTATATCTCACTCGATGAACGATACTCGTGAGCATGCTGGTTCGTTCACATCCTGTCATTTATCTCAGAAATACACACAGGAATGTCCATCTCAGCCATTCTCACGAACCTCGCCATTTCCTGTTCCAATGCAAGCCAAGAAGCTATATGTGTGTGCTTTCCATTCCTGCGGAACGCGAGACTCGATGATGCCTTACATCACTACAGCCCCGGCTTGGACAGTTGCGAGGCCGGAAGTGAGTCATGCGCTTGTATCTTGTATCACCACCGTGAGATTCCCTCGCAGTCTTTTCCACAAACCTCGCCATGTCTGGCTCCAGTGCAAGTCAGGGAGCCATGGGTGCGTACATCACTCCAGAACATGGGACTCGATGATGACATCCCCTCATGGCAGCTTTCTGCCTGGACAATGGCGAGGCCGCAGGTGAAACATGCATTTCTTATCCTGTATAATCATTGATATCATTTATGGAAGACATCCTAGATGTTTCTTCTTCTAACAATTTTGGGCCACAAACATGGGACAGGCTTCCCCATGATGCTTCCCTCGCCATTAGTCCTGGCGCCGAACACAACCTCATACAGCTCCACCCCACCGCCGCGGCAGCCGACCTCCAACAGTATATCATCACAGTCAAAGCCAACGGTGTCACAAAGTGCTGGTGCAACTATTTTCAGCCGGGTTCACCCCAATGTCACTTCATCGGCACCAGGAAGCAGATCCAATCTCACATTCGCCGCATACACCTTAATGAGGTGAAGCCCTTCAAGTGCACCTGGTACGTCTATCACTAGCCGTGAGCCTTGGGTGCTTTCATTCTGATCGACTTCTCACAGCGGAAGGTACTTTATGGGTAGGCCTGAAGGCATTCGTCATGTTACTACAAAGAACCATGGCAATATCTATGAGTGTGGTCGCTGGTAGGCACATTTTCCTGTTCCGTTTATGTAGTTTGCGTATTCAAAAAAAATTTTTTTTCACTAGTCACCATCGTTATGCCCGAAAGGATTACCGGGACAAACATGAAAGGAGATGCCTCATGAAAAGCAAGGAGATGGAGTAAATGTATGTCAACGTAGTGCAGTCTCTAATGCGATAAAGTTTGTGTTTTGAACTTGATGTATTTGTTGTATTACCACCTATTTTACAACTGTTTCCGACAAACACCGTTGTCTGGGTTCTCTGGATGAGCGAGGTATGTGACACGCGCCAGTGAGCGTAATTCCCTCCTTGCTCGTCAACTAGGGCAGGGAACAGAGAGATCGTAGGAATATATATGTATATGAGCCTTCTGCCGACAATTTTTCGGTTGTTTTTGCTGTGGCCAATGCCGCGTGATCAGGAATCTTTGACGCGGGCGCAGGATAATTTTTGTGCAAACCGACCGTTATACTCAACAGAGTCAGCTTTTCTAGTTGGCAACCCCTGAACACCCACAAAATCCTCGACACACGTGTGTGGCTATAGTGGTGGTCTAACCGCGCGCTATATACGCTCTCTGTTGGTCCAGCCGAGATACGTTCTACACAGAGAGTATGTAAGGACCATCAAAATATCTGAGAGATTCAACGAAAAGCCGCATTGACATAAGCCAACCACAGGACCCTAGCCTTATTTCTTGGCGTTTCTCAAGAAGCAGCGCTTCTCGTGTATGTTGCGGTAGTCTTCACGGGCATACGACTCGTGACTGGTGTAGAATCATGTCTGATGATGCATCAAGGGAGCAGGAAAACTGTGCCTGAGCGATTTTGCAGCTCGATAGACCCTGCTGAGTCGTGACAGCTCCGCCCGTGCGGGCGGCCCCCTGGACTAGATAAAAATATTCTCTCCCATGCAAGCGCCACAAACCACTCCCTCCTGCCTGCAAAGAGAGGCAACCTATCCATAAGCATGAAGCACAAACAACTCTTGAAGAAGCTGTTTCCAAAATTGAGCATTGTTATATTGTTTGACTGATGGAGTAATGGAAAAATCGTAACCGGGTACGACCGAGTGGAGGCTGGAGCAAATAGCTGGAGGTCATGGTACTCTGGCTCCTGCATTTCAAAATGTTGCGTCGGTGCACTGATTGGAAGGCCCTGGCATGCCCAAGCAGGACGATTTGGACACGTGGCAGCTTAGAGAGAAGAAGAGTGGGAAGTGGCTGTCCAGCGTGCCAGGTACGTCGCCGCCAGCTCCCTGTCACACGTGGCAGTAATCCTAGCCAGATATCTGGATTCGCGCAAGGATCCGTTTATTACATAACTAGGTGGGTACCCGCGCTTCGCGCGGGGGTTTAGGTCAAATGCATCGGTAAGGTCAAATGCATCAGTAAGTTCACAGGCATTGAGACAATAAAAACTTGCATCAAGAAAAAGTATACTAAGTAAATACTAAGTAAATTGTATCAGGGAAGTGAATGTTACAGTTCAAGGAGCTCTAAGCAATACATCTTCATATACAATATTTGTGGTTTGCACACCCTCCTCAAGCAAGACCTTAACCCTGTTCCAGTTGGTCCCCCTTGATACACCAACATACAATTGACCATGTCCAAACACTGGATATCTCAGGTCCAGCCCAACCGTACCCAAAGACTGTCCCTGAGACTTGTTGATAGTCATTGCAAATGCCAAACGCACTGGAAACTGCCTCCTTTGCAGCACAAATGGCAATTCTCCCTCTGATGGCTTAATGATGATCCTGGGGATGAAAGCAATATTTCCTGCACGTGGACCCGAGATGATCCTGACCTCCAACACTCTAATGTTCATCCTCACCAACCGCAGCCTTGTCCCATTGCATAGTCCTTGCCTCTGATCCAAATTGCGCAACAGCATCAGAGGCACTCCAGGCTTGACTTCCAAGCGAGCAGGAGGAAGACTGCCCATCTCTATGGAATTCAGATACTCTGCAGGATACCTATCTGCATCATCGGATTCTGTAATGGAATTTGCACAGTGCAAGACCTGAGCATCACCTGGAAACTCCCTAAACACCATGGAATTGATCTCATTGACCTCAGTGTTTCTGGCACAGAGGATGGCCCGCTCCAAAAAGTAATCATCCCGGGCAGGGACTGGATTGCCAATGCCAGGGTATATTTCCTGGATCAGATCTTCAATTCCAGGGCCACAAACCATGTGTTGAGGGAGTGAGAGGGTATGATCCAGTGGGAGATCCTTTCCCTGGCCCACATTCTGCAGCCATTCTGCAAATCTGGCTCTGTCAGGGTCATTTCTCACCCGCATGTTCTCTGTCAGATGGAGGACCTTGATCTTTGGCCACAGATATGACTTCTGAAGGGTAGCTCCCACGATATCCTCCTTGGAGCCTTTAGGGACAATTGGGAGAGTCTGCTGAAAGTCACCTCCAAATGCGACTGTGATGCCACCAAAGGGTCGGTCATGCTGGTCAAGGAAATCCCTCAGTGTCCTGTCAATGGCCTCTATGGCATGGCGATGCTGCATTGCAGCCTCATCCCAAATGAGGAGACTGGCCTTTCTCAGCATGTCAGCCTTGTCAGAGTTCTTTCTGATGGAGGAGAGAGAGCGCTCATGGACAGGAATGGGAATTCCAAGCATGCTATGAGAGGTTGTACCCTTAGTGAGGATAAGTGCAGCCATTGCAGATGAGGCTACTGCAATCACAATGAGGCTCTCCGCTCTACAGGAGTGGATTAGAGTGTTCCACATGAACGATTTCCCTGCACCACCTGAGCCAGTGACGAAAAACATTTGTCCGTCAGGTTTGCCCCGAGCATCTTTGGTCAGTGCCGACCGTAATATCTGATCATGCGCAGACCTTTGCCCTATATTCAGCTTGGGAACCTCCTCATCAGCCTTTTCCCTCTCTTCAACAGGGTCATAGTCCCTCTGCTCAGCTATGAACCTGTTTCCAATGAGGGCCTCCCACTCGCCTGCCACCCGAGGCATATCATCAAAGCTGCTCAAGGACATTCCACCCTGCTGGAGGATTTTATCCAAGAGAAAGAGGCCGAAATCATAAACCTGATCATCCTGTGGATCATGCATACGGTGTCTGATTTGGAGCTGATGTCTGAGATCATCACATATGTGCTCCTTGAAGCCGTCCCATAGTCTGCCAGGCTGCGATGGATTGCAATGGCCAAGGATGGTGGCGAAGAGATGTCTCAGCTGAGCACCTGTTTTCATGGCACTGGCTTCCTGGAGACACAACCTCAGCTCCTGATCATCATCCAGAAGTCCCCTTGCACGACAGGCCTCCTTGTAAGTAGCATATTGTATGCCATCCACTGACCTAAGCTCCTCAAAGGATCTAGCCCCCTTGACCACTGTGAGGAGAGTGCGCACAAAAAATCTCTCTCCTGATTTAGGGCTTGCAAAGTGAAGGCGACCGATGCTATAACCTCCTTGGCGTGGTGTCCATACCTTTTCCTCTGA
Source organism: Gautieria morchelliformis (assembly GCA_015179125.1). Classification (NCBI taxonomy): domain Eukaryota; kingdom Fungi; phylum Basidiomycota; class Agaricomycetes; order Gomphales; family Gomphaceae; genus Gautieria; species Gautieria morchelliformis. The sequence continues at coordinate 5,190 of WHVA01000868.1, forward strand.
TTGCCAGGTAAACTGCTCAGGAAACTCCACATAGAGCAGATCACGTGCTTCAGGGTACATATCATTGGCCTCAAAGTAAGCCATGAGCGGTGTCTTTTTTGCCTCAGCCCTAATGAGGATGTTGTCCACATCCTCATTGGGATCAAAGATGATCGTGTGGTGGTCCTTTTCATGGACTGGCAGTGCCATGACTGCAGGCACCTGGGTGTGGATTTCCCGCTCCAGCAACCTCCAACAGGCCTCATGAGCACTGACATAGCGAGCGTCCAGGTACTGCTTAATTTCATCCTTGCTGAGACCCAACTCCATCGTGGTCCGATCATGGCCCTTGTAGAGATACTTGTGGATATACTTGATACACCTCACATTGATGGTGAGTTCAGCGTTGATGTGACACAGGAGTTTGAGCAAGAGCAGAGGAGAGTATGGAACAACCCATCTGTTGTCCAGCATGTTGCCCCTGACATTGTGCTGCCTTCCATCATTGCGACGACGATATTTTGGATATCCATCCTCATTCAGACTGGTTTCCTCACAGAAGGGCTTTGGGAAGTTTTTGTTGCACTTGCCATTTTCCATGCAGGGTGCGTCTCGATTCATTTCTCCACAGGGACCATGTGTCATCAGGTCACAGACCAACTGGTAGAGGACAGGATGTGTCTCTGGATCAGGGAACTCTGCCGAAATCATAGAATCCACCTCATGTGGATGCCTGATCTTGGAATCTCTTGCAAACCAGATAAGAATATGCATGTGTGGGAGTCCCCTTTTCTGGAATTCAATGGTGTGACGCGAGCAACGGTTTCCCCAAAAATCTTTTCCTTGACGATCAAGTCAATGAGGTATTTCTTTTTGAGATGGAACACCCGTGACACCAAGTCAGGTCTGTCCTGAGGTGATTGTCCAGGTAACAATGCATTCAATATCTCCTGCCACTTGGGATTGGCAGTCATTGTAATAAAGAGATCGGCCACACCAAACTTCCTTGAAATGGCCAGAGAGTTCTGCAGGTTTTGCTGCATGTCCCGTGTCCCTCCTTGAAATGTGGCAGGCAGAATGGATTTTGTGCCCAAGCTGTTTGCATCTCTGTCATTGTCATTGCGATTAAACGCATCCACCATCTGGTTATACACCTCAGCACGCAAAGTGTGTTGATTTGTCCTGATCCACCTCAGCCTGCTTTGCTCCGCAGTGGCCCAACAGTCTACAATGTACTGCTGGAATAACTTGCCAGCACGCAGGAGTGTTGTAGGTTCATCTCTCCTCTGGAAGAGACGAAATGAATGGTACTGAATTTGGGTGACCTGCCCCCGTCTGTTTGGGTTGGCCTCCTGAGCACCCTCTGGGTCACGATAAGGAATACCTGGTTTCCATCCCAACTCTGCCCTGGGAAAGAGCAAGACATAGTGAAGAGAGGCATAGTTTGGATTCATAACGGATACCCTTTCGAAAGCTCCACCTTTGAGCTGGACAATAATATCCCTAGGTTCAGGGACGATGCCATCTCCAGGAAGAACCACTGCAATCTCATCTGCAGTAGGGATATTATACCTCCTAGGATCCCTGTGTTCCCTGTATGTGAGCCTTGCCTGGATCTCACCATTCTGTCCCTGATCTCTGAGCCTCTCAGCTGCTTGTTTATATATGGCGACATGAGGATTGCAGACCAGGAGCATTTCCTGCAAGTCTCCCATGACAGTTGGAGACAGACCTGGGTTACGTGTCTTCCTCTTTGCCAAAGCCAATGCTGGATCATATATGTAAAGCTGGGCATATGTTGTATCTGGTTCATGGTCTGGGAGGAGAGAGCCATGAAGATGATACAGTTCACCCTGTAGCTTGAGGACATATGGACCACGACCCGCCCGAAGCAAATCTTTATCAAAGTTGGCCCCCAAGGAAGTGAATGCAAACGCAGCATTATACTGCCTGATATTCTGGCGAAACTCTTTTGCCTCAGGGTCTTGGCCTTCTAAGAGCCGTCTCAAAGGCTGAGGGGGCGCTGGCAGCTTTGGAAGCTCCACCTTTCCTTTTATACAGCAATCACCAAAACGGTCCTCCGCATTTGTAGAGCTTTGCAGACGCTCTGCAAACCAGTGCAATGCTCCACATTTAGGACAGGCCACTTCCATGGGACCCAGATCATGAGGCTGCACATCTGCCTCAATTATTTGAGAGCGACCTAGTGGAATAGGAGGAGGTCGCTGAGCACCGCGCCGAGGTCGCTGGGGACGTTGCCGAGGTATGGGGAGTGGAGGAGGCAGCTGAGGTGCAGGGAGTGGCTGAGGAGGTGCAGGGAGTGGCTGAGGATTGGGAGGTGGTGGTGGATGAGGTGGTACCAATGGAGGTCTGAGAATTGCATCTTCCTCTTGCCTGATTGCATTAGCCTGGGCCCGCAATGCTGCCACTCCTGCAGAACCCACAACAGGAGGATTAGCCCCCTGTCTACGTCTATCCAATTGCTGCAATATAGCAGCCTGCTGATCTGCCTGAGCATGCAAGTCTGCAATAAATGCAGAACCTACTACAGGTGCTGGCTGTACAGGGTCTGGCTGATTTCTTCTCACGGGCTGTAACCGAGGGAGAGCTGCTCTCTGAGCAAGGAGGGCTGCCACCTGCACTCTGGGACTGGGATCAGGAGGATGTGATGGCCCAGCAACAGGTTGTTGACGTGATGATGGTGCAAGTGTGGGAGGGCGTGACGGCCCAGCAACAGGTTGTTGATGTGACGATGGTGCAAGTGGGGGAGGGAGTGATGGCCCAGCAACAGGTTGTTGACGTGACGATGGTGCAAGCATAGGAGGGCGTGATGGCCCAGCAACAGGCTGTTGACGTGACGATGGTGCAAGTGGGGGAGGGAGTGATGGCCCAGCAACAGGTTGTTGACGTGACGATGGTGCAAGCATGGGAGGGCGCGATGGCCCAGCAACAGGCTGTTGACGTGACGATGGTGCAAGAATGGGAGGGCGTGATGGCCCAGCAACAGGTTGTTGACGTGACGATGGTGCAAGCACGGGAGGGTGTGGTGGCTGTTGACATGAGGATGGTGCAAGTGTGGGAGGGCGTGGCGGCCCAGCAACAGATTGTTGAAAAGGATCGGCAACATTGCTTCCAGGAGGAGGGTGAGGGATGGCAAAAGGTGGGGGTGGAGGGGGTGACCGGTCCCTATCTCTGATACGCTCTCTCCGTTCAGTGAGTGGTGTCATTACCCCCGGGCCTCCCTCGCCTGTGCACGCTCCTGCTGACGGTTACTCTCTGGAGTAGATGGATTCCTGAGAAATGCAGGCATAAGAGTAGAGAGAGAATCAAGCTGTCAATATCAGACTTACATTGCAAGCAGACCAAGGCAAACTCAGGGGAATCTATTGACCTCTATTTAAAATAGGCCAAAAATGTGAAATGAAATGACAATATTTACCAGAGGGACAGCAGAGCAACTGACCTTAATATTAATACCTAAAAAAGCAGAAACAGGAGCACAAAACACACCAGGATAGAGGAATCACACAGGAAGGATGGACAGGGCAGAGAGGCCTGAAAAGAGCCTAAAAAGGCTAAAAAAAGCGAAATTGTTATCAGCAATAATAACATAATAAACATCAAAAAGACATACCAGGATAGAGAAATCACAGGAAGGATGGACAGGGCAGAGGCCTGAATAGAGCCTAAAAAGGCTAAAAAAGCAAAATTGTTATCAGCAATAATAACATAATAAACATCAAAAAGACACACCAGGATAGAGGAATCACAGGAAGGATGGGGCAGAGAGGCCTGAATAGAGCCTAAAAAAGCTAAAAAAAAGCGAAAAATAAATAGGAATGATTACAAATAATAAAATATCAATTAAATAATAAAATAAATATAATAATAATTAAAAATAAAATAAAAATAAAAATAAAAATAAAATAAAAAATAAAAAAAAGTGTGTCAGAGAGATCACACATTACAATGATAAAAGAGAAACTCACCAATAAAGCACAGTAGCACTAAGAGATAGAGGGCCAGGGATGAGAGGGCCAGGGATGGTGGGAGGAGGGAATGATGATGGTGGGAGGAGGGAAGAGGGGGTGGGAGCGGCTGCGCAGCGTTTGCCAGCTCACCCAGCGCTAGACCGGCAACTGGTTCTGCACCGGTTGCCGGTCCTCGGTCTGGACCGGGGCTCGCGGCTGCGCCGCTCGCTCGCGATTGGGCTGGGAAGTGGCGCTGGCCCGCGATTGGTTGGCTGACTAAGCTGACCAATCATGACATAAGCGACGCCCACAACCACCGTTACGGGCGCGATTCACTTTTTGATGGGCGGCAAACCACGTGTATCGCCACACAACGTTTATATTAGCTCAACTGAATTGAAAATCTTAGGCACACCATTCAGTTGCGCTAATATCTATTGGTAGCAAAAAGAATAGCCGGTGGATCTGCCAATCAGTCCTACGTAATATGGCTTTATGGTACGTGGTTACCGATTCACAGCCACAAGTAGGCGTCTTACACCCGGCGAATTCCGCACCCGCGCGCAGTGGTGCGTTAAGAAACACGCATGAAACTGCCCTCTTGCTTTGCTTTCTTTCTTCTTTCTTTCTTGTATTATAAACTGACCGGTACGCTACTAGCGAAGGCTTCCTTCTCCCTGAACTTCATCGCTCGCCGCGCCAGACGCGTCACAGTTCACTGTCATGGACAGTCACAGCGTGAGGACTACTCTTGCCTATTTACCAGCATCGCTGTTCGCCGCTGTCCATCGATATCGCTAGCTTGCGGCACTCTCTTCACACTTCAACATGGCTCGCTAGACGCGCTCACCCTGACCTTTGCCCAGCTAATTTATTGCAGTCTGTCTTTCCCTCCCTCCGATTCATATCGAATCCCTGCATGACGAGGAGGCCTTTTCCCTCTACATGCCATCATCAGCTTCTTTTTCCACCTCATCTTGTTCTGCCACGTACCACGTAGATACGTCTCTCTGAATCAAGTTGTTGCTTGCGGTGCACCAGGCACCGGCGTTCCTTATCCCCGAGCCCCCTGCATGACATGAACTCTTTTTCCCTCTGTATGCCATCATCAGCTTCAGTTTCCACCTCATCATTTTCTGCCATGTACCACGTAGATACGTCTCTCTCAACCAAGTTGTTGCTTGCGGTTCCTCGCCGGGCACCAGCGTTCCTTATCCCCGAGCCGTGAGCTCTTAGAGTCACTCATCGGGTCAAGGGGAATTCGCACCTTATTGTCAATGCAGGACAATAAATAATGCTTTGACATGGTGGCATGTGCCTGTCTGCACGTCGCTTCGTTTCGGGATAGACCTGGAGTGTTTCTTTTACTAGCATGCAATGAACAGTGCATACTAAACATTACCATAAACATATAGAATTGCCTTTTCTACTCGGATGCACTATTCATACGTTTCACCCCGAGTGCTCTATGAAGCTGTTCACGATGCGTGTATGTCTAGCCACGAAGAATACACGCACACCCTGGGCATGCTTGTAAGTTGACAATGATCAGGCCCACCAAATGGGCCGGGCTTCTAACTTGTGGAAGCACCAGTTCGAGCTGCATTGCATAATGCCACGTGGCGATCACCAACAGAACACTCGGCGTACTGACCCAGGGTCGGGATGCTGAAACCCCTTGCTCGGATTAGAGTTATTGGCAACAGCAAAAATACGCGAAAAAATGTCGGCTGAAGGTTGTTATATATATATATATTCCCACAATCTCCCAATGCCCTAAGTAGTTGGCGAGCAAGGGCTTTACGCTCACGCGTGTCACATACCTCGCTCATCCAGAGAACCCCAGACAACGGTGTTTGTCGGAGACACTTGTAAAATAGGTCGTAATATGTTGTATTACATCAAATTCGAAATGCACTATGTGACATCGTTGGCTTTGATCGTGATGATATACTGTTGGAGGTCGGCTGCCGCGGCGATGGGATAGAACTGTATGAGATTGTGTTCGGTAGGTCTGTGGAATGCCCCAGGACTAATGGCGAGGGAAGAATTATACTTGTCCGATGTTTGCGGCCCAAAATTGTTAGAAGAGGCAACATCTAGGATGTCTTCCGTATATGATATCAATGATTACACATCTCTGTCTCTCGTGCGTGATGGGCTAGCAAGAGGTCTATTGCGTCGCCACCGCTCTCTTGCGCGGCCAGGGTGAAACTGGGCCGTGCTCAAGCCGGCGGAAGCGAAATACAGGTACTAGTTGTAGGGAAGTGGAATGGGTGGGTGCAAAATAAAAGAGAGAGACTCGAAGTCTTAATGACTATCGAGCGCGATATGTGAGGGAGACGAGATCGTGAGAGAACAAGGAAACTCTACCTATCGAGCGCGATATGTGAGGGAGACGAGACGTGAGGGGAGGAAGGGGAACATGAGCTCTATATATACAGACGGACAGACTTGTGGACAATGCGAGCAGAATTGTGGACAATACGCTGAGATATCACGTGCCTCATCCAGAGAACCCGGACAAAGGCGTTTGTCCGAATCATCTCTGTCTCTCGTGCGTGATGGGCTAGCAAGAGGTCTATTGCGTCGCCACCGCTCTCTTGCGCGGCCAGGGTGAAACTGGGCCGTGCTCAAGCCATGCAAGGAGCGACGAGGAGAGACGGAGGCTCGAAATGCGGAGTATCGGGGACGGCCCAATGAAGACGCGCAGATAGGTTAAGCAGCCTGGAACGGGATGCGTCGATGTATAGCTTGTAGGCATCGCTGCGCCATCGTCCAAGTTGCTGAATCTCATACTCTGTGAAACCAGCCTGAGCTGCCGATGAGGCGGCGCCACGACGGAAAGAGTGACCTGAAAACATCGTGGGGTCGAAACCTGCGGATGTCAGGAGTGTACGGAGCTTGGCAACGAAGGCCTCATATTGGAGTGGGGTGCCATCAGTGTTGCAGAAGAGAGGGGAGTCAGGCAGCCTCGGGTCTGCGGCAAAGAGAGATTGAAGCGCCTTGACTGCGCAGGTGGGAGAGTCGACGGCAGCGATGTAAATGGTGACACCTTTCCGAAAGGGGTCGGTTTTCGAGGCAGGGAATGTGACACTAATGGAGGCCGGGTTGGAAATGGTGGGGTAGAAGGTAATGGAGCCTCTGGTAAGATGGGCAGAGGGGTCAAAGGCTTTGAACTTATTCCCTTTAACTGTGAATTCCCCGGAACGCATGAAGCCTGCAAATGCGAGTCTGATGGCGGCGTCGACATTTGCGGCCTCCAGGGAAGTGGATGGGTCTGAAATAGCAACGAGTCGTCGGAGAACACTGAGGGTGATAGGGGCGGTTGGCTTCCTAGCGCGATCCCCAAAGTATCGCTTGATGCCCCGTATGACCCGTTGGGCGAGGGGTGACTCGATAGCCTCAAAGGGGACATCGGCATCGACATGGAGTGCTTTGACATGTCCGAGGTAGGCCTTGATGGTGGATGCAAGGAGACGCCGCGAATAACCGAGGTGGGCGACCCATTCGAGGATGGCTGTTTTACTAGCGGGGAGGTATGAGCCGTCGCTGTTGAGGAGATGAGGGTGGAGGGTGATGAAGTCGAGGAAGGACTTTTGGCCGGTGCTGTAGGTCTTGCGTGTGCTGGATGCGAGGCCGTGCCACAGGAAGAATGCAACTTGCGGGGAGACGTGAGCATGGATTTGAAACCAACGATTTGGGGGTTGGTCGAGCAGCTCTGGTGGGGCAAGTATGGTGCGAGTAGGAATAAACGGGCATATTGAAAACGAGAAGCAGCATCAGCAAGCGAGTTTGACTCAGAGGAAAGCCAAGAGGAAGAAAAAGAAAAATCGAGGGAGGCTGCCAACATGACAATTAAGCGCACGACCGACATTGTAAACCTTGAACGGTTTGTTTCTTTGGTGAGGGCGCTCACAATGGCAGAGTTATCGATATGGAAGACGACATGGTGGTGTTGCCAAAGGTGCCCCCAACGCAAGATTGCCTGTAGGACTGCATAGATTTCTTTAAACTGGATATCACGGTCACGGAACCGACGCGGAACCCGTGACGAGAACCATTGGCGACCAAATATGCCGCCCAGGCCTTTCTTACCACTGGCATCCGTGTAAACATGGAGTGTAGAGTGAGTGGGCGCAATGATGCGGATACCATTCCAGCTGGAGGCAAATGAGTGCCACCATTTGACATCTGCATAAGCATAGGCTGGGATGCGGCGGCGAGAGAACGGAGATGTGAATGTTGTTGAGAAATCTATGAGCCGACGAATAAAAGCTCGAGAATGAGGGATAACTTGAGAGGCAAAATGGAGGAAGCCAATCAGCTCTTGCAGTCCCCGCAGTGAGATGGAACTGGCGGTCAGTGTGGAATTCAGAAGCTCAAGGAGGTAAGCTAGTTTGTCAGCGGGAAGTCGCGCTTCCATGGCTGAAGAATCAAGCTCGAGACCTAGATACTCAAGGTTTGTGCAGGGACGGATGGTCTTCTCATCTTGGAAGCATAGACCAAGCTGGATGCCGAGGCCCATGCACCAGTCGATAGCGGCATTAGCAGTAGGAACCGGGGTCTGGGGTCGGAAGACTGGCAGAAAATCATCAAGGTAATGACATAAGTCACCAGGAAGGTGACGACAGATTATCCAGTGAAGTGCCTCGGCAAAGAGGTTGAAAATATACGGGGCAGATTTGATGCCAAAGGTCAAAACAATAGGGTAGTAGTACTTTGATGCCCAATGAAAGCCTAATAAATGCCATTGGGATGGGGCAACGGGGATATGGTGAAAGGCTTCTTTCAGATCCAGTTTTGCAAGAAGTGTCCCACGCCCGAACGAGCGAACGAGCTGGACCGCCCGTTCAAATGCTTCATACTTGATGTGACTCTCCGAGTCAGGGATGCCATCGTTCACCGAATCGCCTCGGGGCCAGGAAAGATGATTAATCAATCTATGTTTAGGGTTACGCTTGCGAGTGACTGTGCCAAGTGGGGAGGACCGGAAATCCATGAGTGGGGGGACTCGAATGGTCCATGTGCATGAGAGTTCTCCAGGAGTTTCTGGATCGCCGATGATACTGCTAATGGGGCATCAAATGCCGATTTGAGATTGGTGCAAGATTGTGAGTGTTCTGGACCAGCAAAGCCAAGTAGGGCACCATGATCTATTATGTATAATAAAGACTGTACAAAGGTGGGATCTGGGTAGTCTCGCAGATAATACTCCCAAGCATCTCGCGATAGAGCCGATTGGATTGGTGGGGGCAAAACGGCAGACGCTGATGCCATATTACAGCGAGGATCAGTGTTGGGGCGCGCTGGTGGGGCAGGGCCGGGAGGAAAAAGGTGGGCGTGGGGAAGGGATGTGTGCATACAAGAAGGGGCTTGCAAGCAGGAGCGGAGGAAGTGGAATCGTGGGGACCAAGACGGGGTTTAGATACTAGATGTTGCCCCAAAGGCTTAGGTGAGAGGAGGGGCAAGAGGGGTATACCTCTCACCAAGCCCTGTTCCTAGATGGCCTTCTTCGATGGACAAGAGGACTGTCCATGCTCGCTGCTGTCGCAAGTTTTGCACTTGTGGATGCGACTACACTTGGTTCGTGTACATTGGCGATAGTTGAAGTCGTTGCAGGTCTGTTTGGAGATGTCGACGCTAGACTTGACTTATCTTTGACGCCACGCGTGCGGGGATGTCCGATGAGGTAGCGATTAAGAAGTGTGCCGTCGATCTCACCCCATCGAGAGTAGTCCCCGTGGGTCATTTCGGTGAGACGTCTCGCATGCACCGCGAAATGATAGTTAAGGACCGCCGTCCATTCATACACCAAGTACATGGTGTACAGGGATTGGAGGTACTCATTGCATCCAAAGACAAACTGTTTACCTGCAAAAGAATTGCCGGCAGATAAGACCTGCATTTGGAGAATGCTGAAATAGCGGAGAAGAGGATAGAATAAGGAGGCCCAGGATGAGTAGTCCTTTGGTGAGGGATCTTTATCGAGCTGGACTAGCGTGCCGTTCTCGAAGTCGAGCGTAGTGGCCACCGACTTCTCCCTGATCCGAGTGTCCAGTTTGAAGAGAAGTCCCGGCCAAAAGGTATGGCGTCCAATTGCCAGAAGAACAGCCTCCTCGATGTCTGGGAAAAAGGATTGTAAAGATGACGTACCAGCACCAGTATTCCCCGTTGAAGGGGGCATGAAAGCCGACAACTGAGCTTGTGGCTGTTGCTGCAGTGGCACAGGGGGAGGCAGAGGTTGAGCGGGCACGTGGAGGGAGGGTGGCAGCTGCGCAGAAGCATGCTGAGGGTGGGGCGGTGAGCGAGGTCGGAGGGGGAAAAGCAGCTTGACTGGAAGAGGAAGAGGTGGTGGCACCACCAATCTGTGCAAGCAGGCGTTGAGTGTCTTCGTGTTGAAGGCGCAGCTGTTCACGAAGGTCAGTCTGCTGGGATGCTATGGCAGCTTGCTGCAAACTCTGTCCTTGCAGAAGCGCGCCCAAAGCTTCGGCGAGGAATTTCAGCGCAGGGCTCTCTTCATTGGGAAGCTGGGCTGTAGTACCGGTCTCAGCAGATGGAGCAGAGGGGCTAGTGTCGGCTTCAGTGTTTTGAGACATGGGAAGGGGCGAGGCCGGGGTGGCAGCGGTTGCGCGTTTAGAGCTGTGAATGGTCAAAGGGCGAGGGACGGCAACCTGACTGCGACCAAACGTTGACATACGCAGCTTAAGGAAGGGCTGCAAAATAAAAGAGAGCGACTCGAAGTCTTAATGACTATCGAGCGCGATATGTGAGGGAGACGAGATGTGAGGGGAGGAAGGGGAACATGAGCTCTATATATACAGACGGACAGACTTGTGGACAATGCGAGCAGAATTGTGGACAATACGCTGAGATATCACGTGCCTCATCCAGAGAACCCGGACAAAGGCGTTTGTCCGAATCAGGATACGAAATGCATGATTCACGTGCGGCCTCGCCATTGCCCAGGCCGAGAGCGGCCATGAGGCGAAGTCGTCGTCAAGTCCCACCTTCTGGAGTGATGGAAGGTACATACCCATGGCTCCCTGACTTGCACTGGAGCTAGACATGGCGGTGTTTGTGGAACAGGCTGCGAGGGAAGCTCATGGTGGTGATACAGGATACAAATGCATGGCTCACGTGTGGCCTCACAATTGTCCAGGCAGGGGGCTGTAGTGATGAAAGGCACCATCGAATCTCGCGTTCGCAAGAATGGAAGGAACACACCTATAACTTCCTGGATTGCATTGGAAATGGAAATGGCAAGGTTCATGAGAGTGGCTGCGATGGACATTCTGTTGCATCACGTGATGCAGTCAGGGCATTAGTCGCCCGTCGTACTAAGGTAGAAGACACCAGGAACCAGCACCCCTTACGTAAGCTACCAGCCGCCTCTTGACATTCTTAATTCCACCCACCCACATCATATTTTGGCATATCTAAGTCCTAAGAGGTTTTCTAAATATATCTAGCTTGAACTTGTAGGAAAGGATTTAGCCAAATAATGCATGATAGCTGAGTTATACTACCTTGAAGTACATGTTAAGAAAAAAGAATTTTTTTACCAAATGCTTTATTTCGTCCTTTGGAACCATTTGGACACTTTTAGTATTTTGCGAACTCGACATTTGGCGCGTCACGTGACATGATTTGTCAGCGTTCTCAGCGCTTGAACCTCGGTTCCGATGACGCATGACCATTTCGGGGGGTCCCGTGACACGTGACACCAAGCGTTGGGCAAACTTGGGCAGAGTGCCTTGACCAATAACATATTAGCAAATCAGATCAAAAGTAGAGTAACTATAGACAAAATTCACACAACTTCTATATATAAAAACTGATGGTCTGGCACACTTTTGAAAAATCAACATCCAAGTCTTTCGATTTGGCGCGTCACGTGATCTAAGCGCTCGATTACATCAGGGGTGCTGGTTCCTGGTGTCTTCTACCTTACTAGCCAATAGACCCGTGCTTCGCACCGGGTTATTTAGGGTTAACATTGCACATGGGTAGTTAATAGAATCAAAGAATTATTTGGTGAAATGCAACTACATACATTAAATACAAATGGAAATACATATTTAATCAGGCTTCAGCAACACTTCTTTGTATACAATATTAGAAGTTTTGTTCCCCTCCCCTAAAAGAATATGGACTCTGTTCCAATTAGTGCCTCTTGACACTGCAACATACAACTGTCCATGTGAAAATACCACGTATCGCAAGTCTATGCCTACCGTGCCAAGAGACTGCCCTTGAGACTTGTTGATAGTCATGGCAAAGGCCAGCCTGACAGGAAACTGGCGACGCTGGAGCTCAAATGGCAATTGGTCTGAGGTGGGTGTCACTGTAATCCTAGGGATAAATGCAGTCTCTCCTGCAAATGGTCCTGAAATGATCCTCACAAAGAGTACCCTGTTGGTCATATTGATGAGACGCAACCTTGTACCATTGCAGAGTCCACGACCAAGGTCAATATTCCGAAGAAGCATGAGTACCACTCCAGGTTTAAGCCTGAGTTGAGATGGAGGAAGCCCACCCATGTTGAGTGAGTTGAGATACTCCACAGGATACACGTTGCCATCTTCATTTCCTTTGACTGAGTCTGCACTGGGATAGAGACGCTCCTCCCCAGGGAATACATTGAGCACCTCAGCATTAATCTCATCCATTTCCATATTGCGAGGGCAAAGGATGGCACGTTCCAAAAAGTATTTGTCTTGGAGTGCCTCCCCAGTACCAATGTTAGGATAGATAGCTGCAATGAGATCTGACACCTGTGGTCCACAGATCATGTGCTGAGGAAGTGTGAATGAATTGTCCAAAGGGAGATCCTTTCCCTGACCAACATCAGAGAGCCACTGAGCAAATTGTTCACTCTGGGGATCATGAGGGTCGACTCGCATATTTTGAGTAAGATGGAGGACCTTGACATGATGCCACAAAGGAGATCTTTGGATAGAAGCACCCACGATCTCCTCCTTGTTACCTCGAGGAACGACAGGCAGAGTTTGCTGGAAATCTCCACCCCAAGCCACAGTAATACCACCAAATGGATGATCTGGACGCTCTAGGACATCCCTGCAGGTTCTGTCGACAGCTTCAACTACATGACGATGCTGCATAGGCACCTCATCCCATATGATCAAATGGACCTGCTTGAGAAGTTCTGCCAATGGTGAGCCTCTTTTGATGTCACATAGAGAACCCTCATGAATAAGAATTGGAATCTTGAGCATAGCATGTGATGTTCTGCCCCCAATTAGAAGCAATGCTGCAATTCCTGAAGATGCAATGCATAGGACAATAAGACCCCTTCCTCTGATAGAATGAGCCAGGGTGTTCCAGGTAAAAGTTTTGCCTGTACCACCAGGGCCATTGACAAAGAACAGAAGACCTTCTCCATTTATGGCTGAATGGAGGATCTCATCATGGACACGCCTCTGTTCTGCATTAAGCTTGTCAATATTGGTGGCGGCTTTTTCCAGCTCTGTAGCTGGGTCATAGTCCCGCTGCTCAGCTATCCAACGGTTCCCTACCAATCCCTCCCAGTGCCCCATTATCTGTGGCATATCTGGGAACTCATCCAGAGACTTCCCCCCCTGACTATGATCTTGTCAATGAGAAAGAGACCAAAGTCATAGATTTGATCATTGGTAGGATGGTGAATGCCATGCCTATTTTGAAGCTGATACTCCAGGTCATCACAAATACGCTCCTGAAACTCCTCCCAGATTTGAGCAGGCGAGCAGGGTTACACCGAAGGAGAATAGTGACAAATAACCTCCTGAGCTGGAAACCTGTTTGTATATGTGCAGCCTCCTGAAGACACTGTGTCCACTCTGAATCATCTTCTAACAGGCCCCTTGCCAGGCATGCAGCCTTGTAAGTAGGACAAAGGTCACCATCAAAGGATCTAAGCTCCTCAAATGACGTTGCGCCTCTGACAACTGTAAGGAGGGTTCGCAAGAAAAAGCGCTCTCCAGAGGCTGGACTTGCAAAATGAAGGCGACCAAGACTGAAACCCCGCTGGCGAGGCTGCCACCGCTTGGCTTGCTTTTTCCAAACATAGTGCTCAGGAAATTCCACATAGAGTAGTTCACGTGCCTCAGGATATCTGTCATTGGCTTCAAAATAGGCCATGAGCATGGTCTTAGCATCCTCTGCCCTCTGCAAAGCCATGCCTGGATCCATATGAGGATCAAATATCACATTGTGCTGGCCTGGCAAATGGACTGGAAGTGCCATGACAGGAGGGACCTGAACATGCATTTTATATTCCAGCAGTCTCCAAGCACCTTCATGTGAGCTGACATAGCGTGCATCGAGGTACTGTTTAACCTCATCCCTCTCCTTATTAATGGTCATTGTGGTCCTGTCAGGCCCCTTGTACATGTACTTGTGAATGTACTTGATAGAGCGCACATTGAAAGTGGGTTCCACATTAATATGGCATTCAAATTCCAAGAGGAGGGTGGGACAATAGGGAACCACGTCGCGGTTGTCCATGATGTTGCCTCTGACATTATGCTGTCTGCCATCATTAGGACGGCGATACTGTGGATAGCCATCTTCAGTGACAGATGTCACCTCACGAAATTCCTTTGGGAAATGTTTAGAACACTTGCCCTCTGTCATGCAAGAAGCCCGAGGACGCGCTTGTCCACAGGGGCCATGAGTCATTAGATCACAAACTAATTTGTAGAGCCTTGGATGCTCTTGCTGATCAGGAAAGACAGCCCAAACCAAAGCATCCACAGCTTCTGGTGTCCTGATCTTATCCTCCTCTTTAAACCATATAAGAAGGTGCATATGAGGGAGCCCCCGCTTCTGGAATTCGATCACATGGACACGTGCAACTGTGCGACCAAGGATACCATCCTTCATGATACGTTTGATCAATTGCTCCTTCTTGAGATGAAAAACCCTTGCAACCAAGTCAGGACGATCACTGGGAGTCTGGCCTGGCTTGAGAGCATCTTTGATTTCTTTCCACTGGGGGTTTGCTGTCATTGTCACAAAGACATCTGCTGGACCATGCTTCCTAGTGATTGCCATTGAATTTTGAAAATTCTCGTTCATATCCCTGGCGCTCCCAGTAAATGTAGCAGGCAAGATGACCTTTTGTCCCAAGTTAGCTGGATTGGCCTGATTGTCCTCAGGTCCAAATGTATCAATCATCTGATTGTAGACCTCAGCTCGCAGCTCGTGTTGATGGTATTTGATCCAATTTAGCTTCTGCTGTTCAGTCGCTGCCCAAGCATCCACAATGTATTGCTGAAAGAGCTTGCCAGCTAGGAAGAGAGTTTCAGCTTCACCCTCCCTTGGAAAAAGACGATAACGATAGTATTTTGACATGGTCACACGCCTGTCACTTGAAGGGTCCTCCTCCTCCTCCCCCTCCTGGCCTTGTCGTGGAAGAGCTTGGTCTATCCGTGGAATGTCCCAATCCCAGCCTGATTCACCTCTGGGAAAGAGAAGCACATAGTGTAGTGGTGCATACAAAGCATGTTCGGCCTGAATTCGTTGCAGTTCTCCACCTCTAAGCTGAATGACAATGTCTCTAGTGCCTCCAGGCACACCTTCTCCAGGGAGCACAATGGCAATCTCATCCGCTGTAGGAATATTATATCTTCTCTGGTCTGTATGTGCTCTGTAGGTGAGTCTGGCCTCCACAGTCAACCTATCTGGCTGGTTCCTAAGCCTTTCCATCGCCTGCTGATAGATTGGAACCAATGGATTGTGAGCCTGCATCATTTCTTGGAGGTCACTTAAAACATCTGAATCCAAAGGATCAAAACTGTTATTGGCCTCCCTACGTCGCAAAGCCTCTGCTGGATCATAAAAGTAGAGCTGCGCATAGCTGGGTGCCCTATCCTGACCCTGAGTAGGAAGAAGAGCGCCATGAATATGATAGAGGCCTCCCTGAATTTTGAAGACATATGGCCCAGGTCTATTCACGACCTTGTCATCTATGTTCACTCCCACAGAGACGAATGCCAGTGCAGCATTATAGTTCCGAATCTTTTCCCTAAACTGTTTGCCACGCCTGTCTTGGCTGACCAAAAGAGTCTTTAGTGGTTCTGGAGGTTCCATCAACAATTCAAGGTGTATCTGGCCCTTTGAACAACATATACCAAATTTGGGCTCAGCAATGGTAGAGTCGGACAGATGCTCTGCCTTCCAATGCCATGCTTTACATTTTGGACATTTGTCATCCATAGCACCAAGGTCATGAGGTGCAATCTGTTGTTCAATCAAAGGGCGACGTGCTAGCGGAAGGGTTCTTAAAGGCATTGGTGGAGGCGGTGGAAGTGGAGGGGGCTGAGGAGGAGCAGGTGGATGCAGAGGCTGTGGAGGCACAGGGGGCCCTGGAGGCAGAGGAGGTACAGGTTGTTGTGGTGCAGGCTGCTGCTGGAGTGGCATTTGATCTGGGAGAGGTTCAGGGTGTCGTGCGCACCGTCATGCCTGTCTTTGTTGTGGCAGAGGTCTAGGATTGATATTAGCAGCCTGGGCCCGCAAGGCAGCTACTGCTGCAGAGCCTACAGGGACGGGAGGAGGAGGTGCTATCTGGGCATTAGCAGCCTGGACCCGCAAGGCAGCTACCGCCGCAGAGCCTACAGGGACAGGAGGAGGTGCTATCTGGGCATTAGCAGCCTGGGCCCGCAGTGCCGCTACTGCTGCAGAGCCTACAGGAACAGGTGGCGGTGCTAACAGGGGATGTCTCTGACGCACAGGTGCCAGAGGCATATCTGCTAACCGTTCCTGTATGGCACGTACAGCATCCCGAGGACTTAGATCAGGTGGAATGGCATTTGAAGGTCCAGCCACAGGAGGCCAAGGAATTGCATTGTCCTGAGGGAGTAGAGGTCGAGGAAATGGCTGAGGAGGTGGAGGGTCAGGATTTCGAAGACGTTCTTGAGCTGCAGCGAGAACCCTATCCCGACGACGCACAGAAGGGGACATCATTGGCAACCGCCGCTGACGCTCCAGAGCACGCTCCTCCTGCCTATCATGCTCTGGTGTAGAGGGCTCCCTTAGATTACAGTCAGTTTCAAATCAAGCCAAAAAAATTTCTTTTTATCAAGGATACTCACATTTTCACAATGATTGTAGCTCACAACCAACAATAGGGGATACCAGGGATGCGGTCGATGTCCACCTAAACCGTCTAAACCACCAAACCAATCCCAGTTCACAGACCACACTGGCTAACAGAGTTGTAACTCTGGCCAGACTCAAACTGCAATGCAAGCCCCCAGTGCACAATCCAACCAACTGACCACCAACCTAACAAATCCACCACAGATACCAGCAAGGTGGTCAATGTCCACCTAAACCCCCTAAATCCAATATGCACCACCAAACCAATCCAGTTCACAGACCACACTGGAGTTGTAATTCTTGCCAGAACCAAACTGCAATGCAAGCTTCCAGTGCACAATCCAACCAACCAACCACCTCAATCACTATAGGCCAGAGAGATTAGCACCGCACAGAGCCTTGGACGAGTTGCGTCGCGTTCCCCACGTGGGCGGAGGGCTTTCTGGACGTCCTCCAGCATGGCTGCGTCTTGCAGCCTGACCTCCTCCGCCTGGTGGAGTTCCTTGCCAATTGCCATTAGGGCGGCAGCGGCGTTGTCAAGCTGCGATGCCAGCTGATCGTGAGTGTGGCGTGTCAGCATACTTCGGTGCAGCGCAGCCTGCACCTGTTTGTTCAGGGCCTCTGCCGTCTCGTGGTCGATGGCGTGAGCCCTCGAGCTCGAGGCTAGGGGGTGGAACATTGACAAATTCAAAGGTAAATTTGAAGCAAACAATGTTTACTTCCTAAATGAACTGAAGGAGGTGACAGCTGATGTGCTCATGGCCAACATCGGGATGTCATGGGGTGACGTGAATTTCATCAAAGGAGCGGCTAGAAAGGCTATAAGGAAGCTTGCTAAGAAGGTGTGAGAGGGAGGGAGGCAAGCAGAATTATGCCAGTAGGACACAATAAGTAGATTTACTATATACATCAAAAAGAACAATTTAGAGAATTATGGATATTTGAGATCGGCGGCCTTAGTACCGTCTGAGGCAGCGCATGGCACATTATTGGTATTTAACCTTGAGGCCGCTACCACCAACACACTGCAAGAATGTAGATGGTTCACTTGTCACGTGACTTGTCCGCATGTTGACAACAGCTCTGCCTCTCAGACTCGCACAACATAGTTCTTTACTTGTTGCCTGCCTATAATTCTCGATATTTGTTATTCCAGATGCCATCAACACCGCCCAAATCTCTCAAGCTTCCATTGATGACGAACACACCATATAACGTCAGTTCCAGTAAATCTCATGAATCACACATTCCGACCCAGGATGATTTGAAAAGGCTGATGAAGGGCGAGTTCTCCGGTGTGATATTCGAGAGTAATTCTCTGCTTGAAGAGCGCTGTCGGGCGGATCAAAAATTGTCGACACTGTCCTATCCAAACTGAAACCTGGCATGTTCTGGGACAGCCAAACCGACACTTTCAAGGAATGGCCCAGCCGCACTGGTCCAGAAAGCGCTCATTATGCGCCGTTGGAGTGGTTACTCAACCAGATTCTGTCCATCTCCTCCCAAAAGCTGCCGAATGGCAATATCCACCGAGGTCTTCAGTTTTACGTGAACAGTCAGGAAATGGCTGAAGGACTTGACACAGACTCCCCCTAAAACCAGACCTTGTTGGTTGTCAGTCTGTTGGTGAGAGCCGAGGCTCGAAGCCGAAGTTCTCATGGAACGAGGCTGAAATTTGCGTAGAGGTGAAGAAGAACTGGCCTGGTTTGATCCTGCAGTCAAGCACGTACGCGCGCTGTATGTTCACACACCGATTGGATAGACTCTTCGTCACTGTTATCCATTTCAACAACACAACGATGGGGGTGCGCTTCGGATTTTATTCTCGCATGGGTCTGGTTGTTACGCCGGAACTTGACCTCTCGAAGGAGGGAGGCTTTAAAGGATTTGTCCGCAGAGTGGTTGGGATTAATTCTTGGACCGACACAAACCACGCTGGAATCGATACTACTCGTACCATCACAGACATTGCGATTCCCGAGAGGGGTATATTCAAGATTTCGAAAACACTTTGTGACCGACGTTGCGTTCGCGGACGAGCAACGCATGTGTATCTTTTGGTCAAGAAGGGTGCGTTTTGACGTTTAGAGATCTGGGCCAGTAGTTAACAATTGGGTTTGAAGATGCAACCGCCACCGATGGTTCTCCCACTCAACCTTCGTCCACTCACCGGTATAACTTACGAAGTCACCAACCCCCGCGTTCTCAGCCTGGAAAAGAGACTGACAGTCGAGAACCCTTGAGGTTGAAGGGAGGCATATCTTTTCTCTTGCAGGACACTGTCATTCTGAAAGATTCATGGCCATTGAAAACCCATAATGAAGAAGGCACAATGTTTGGAGCGTTATCAGGCGGATTTGGACTGCCAGACATCCTTGTCTCATACCCTGTCAAGGACGGAATGGATAAGCTCATACCTGATGATGCAACGTATTGGCCCGTGTGTGCGCCAGAGCCATACGCCGGGGTTAGGCCTGACGAACAAATACATATGCGATCTGTTTTTGAGACCCGAGGGACGTCACTGCGAGCTGCACAAAGTCCTCGATTGCTCATGCGTTGCATAGTGCACGCCATGTTGGGTATGTGAACGAAGGGGGCATCGGACATGATTTACCTATAATGGTGATCGACAGGGCATTTTGGGCTGTTTAAGAACGGCTGGTTGCACCGCGATGTAAGCATCGGGAACGTCATGCTGATGGATGAAGCTGAGCGGCCGCCTGTGGCAGAGTACGTACCGTCTTTCACATCAGTCCTTTCGTTTTTTTATGTTTGCTTCAGTTTGCTGTGACTCAAGAAGTTACTAGATGTGTGGGATTCATATGCGATGGGGACCAGGCGATTCGTTGGATGGATCAGAAGCGGGAATTAAGCAAAGCATCGCTTGGTGGGTCTTTAGTTGCTGTATGCGGCTTGTGATTTACATGGTTCTAGGTACGCTGCCTTTCATGTCTCAGGTGCTGATTGTTGCTTGGGACTCTGGAACGCAAGTTGTGCACCAAGTAATTGATGACCTGGAGTCGTTTATATGGGTTTTACTTTGGTCGATTCTGGAGATTCTGGAGACCAGGGGGCACTCGGGTACTAGACAGAATTACCGTCAAACGATGCTCTCCGACGAGTTACCTGTGTTACAAGCTAGGGGAAGTTTCCTTGATAGGTTAAAGCAACAGGATGCCGCGAAAAACTTCTCCAAGGGCTTCAAGCCATTCTCCGAACTCTTGATTCAAT
>WHVA01000869.1:0-25447 GCA_015179125.1 Gautieria morchelliformis
CCCTTACACACAGTCCCAGTGACCTGCCCCACCAGCGAAAGCATTGGGCCGGCCTAACGATCGGCCCAGTGGCAACCAAAGCAGCGCCACGTGCTTCGAATGCGGCCAACCTGGCCACAAGAAGGTGGAGTGCCCCCAGCTTAGATCCGGTATCAGGACAGCGGCCACAAGGCACGAGGAGGAGACCGAGGATCTGGAGATGGATCTCGGTCAAAATTCTCTCCATCAAATTGATGAAGAGGGGGAGGGTGATCCCCAACCCAACGACTCTCCGGATAATGGAGACGCGTCTGCCGAAGAGTGGGATCCCGAGCCATCCCAATATTACGAATGGGACGAAGAGGCGGAGGACACCACCTACAGGTCTAGTGCGATCAGATTCGCGCCGGAAGATGAAGCCGTCATGAAAGTCATGGCAGCACGCACATCGGTCACGCTAGACAAGGCGGCCGAGCCGGTGTATCACCACTGAAGCAAGCATAGGACGTGGCCAACGCGCCCACGCAGTGAGAACCGCACCCTGTCAGGGTACTGGGAAATAAATGGCGTAAAATCCCACTGCCTGCTAGATAGCGGCAGCGAAGGGGTACTGCTATCCCCTGAATTCAGGCGAGCTACAGGGATGAAGACATTCTCCCTGGAGCAGCCAATCACGCTGCAGCTGTTAGAAATCGATGTCACACCTACATGGACCCACACCCACGCCACATCATTAGTTTAGATTCCGATTCTCCGCTTCTTTTCCTCAGTCGTTCAAGCTCACCGAACGTCTGAGGTAAGAACCCATAGTTATGCTCATCATTCCGTTACCTATCACTCACTCCCACTGTAGCTAATTACAGTGCAGGTAATATAGTCGTTCAAGCTCACCAAACGTCTGGGATAATTACAGTGCAGACCTCAACAGCAGCTAGCCTGCATAGGCAGCCGTTCCACGATCAACTATGGAACGAACACGACCATTAAATTTGGTCGTGAAACATATGTCAAATATTTCGACATGGCGAACGTCGAATATTATGACGTGATCTTAGGGACACCGTTCCTAAGGAGATTTGGCATAACCCTGGACTTCTCGAGCCCAGGGACTATCCGCAAGGGGAATGAAGTAATCCCCACGGGCAAGGTCTCGTTCGACGATAATGGATTGACGAATGAGGACAAGGGGCCATGGGTGAGCAGGATCACCCAGGGGCCGAAGCCTAGCCTGGCTCATTGAAGCCAGGAGAACGAGTCGCGGAATGACTCGTCCTCGAGCTCGCCCTACAATCATAGGGAGAGGTGCTCTCACCTAACAGTGAAAGCAATTGGAAAAAGGAAAGCGGTTCCGCGCACCATGGAACCTAATAGACGCACACAGCGCCTAATGGCTTCTAAGCCAACCACCACCATCATCCGTGAGGATGATGACCTCCCTCGCCTCGGTGAGGAATGGATGGAACAGATCACTGACCTAGTCAGTGGAATTCCATTAGAACTCCCGCCACTATGGGAGATCAACCATGAGATCAACCTCATCGATCCCAACAAACACATGCGGTATTGACTACTGAAGTGCCCCGAACATTTCCGAGAGGAACTGTCGGCTAAGATAGAACGATACACTACTGCAAAGTGGTGGATTCCGGCAGTCACGCAGCAGGCCGTGCCCATGCTGTGTGTGCTGAAAAAGAACAGTACATTACGAACCGTCTTCGATCTGCACCAGCAGAACGAGAACATGGTGAAGGACGTCACGCCCTTCCCGGATCAGGATATCATCCGCAGCGACATGGCTCACTGTCGGTATCGCACAAAACTTGATATGTCGGAAGCATACGAGCAGATCCGGATCCATCCGGATCACGTAGCAAAGACTGCCTTTGCAACAATCCTTGGCACGTTTAGGAGCCAGGTGATACAGATGGGAGACTGCAATGCCCCATCAACGTTCCAACGGCTGATGACAACCATTTTCCGCGACTGCATAGGTCGCTTCGTCCATGTATACATGGATGACATCTTCATTTTCTCACTCTCGATACAAGAGCATGAAGAGCATCTCTATATTGTCTTTGACAGACTGAGGAGGAACAACCTTTTTCTGAGCAAGAAAAAGGTTGACCTCTATTCCATCAGAATGGAGTGTCTCGGCCACATCATCAATGGCCGAGGGGTACATGCCAACGAGGATAAGACACAACGCATCTGTGAGTGGCATAGGCCATGGATGTTAAATGACGTGCAGCATTTCCTCGGGCTAGTACAGTATCTGGCACATTACATGCCAGATGTTAGCGCATACACCACCTGTTGGGTGCATTTATGCTCCTGCACCAAAATCAAGCATAATATGTTCAATTTATTGTGTGGTGTTTCCAATTGTTTCTCACATTGTTCTTGTACCATGCATTCATTTCTCTGATTATTTTTGAAATTTTCTAGTCACTCCCTATCTCTCCATTTCATTCTGTTATTTCTATTTTCACAGGCGGCTGCACCCAGCGGAGTTTGAAATGACTTTGACGCGCGAGCTCCTGAGCGCTAAAGGGCCGGGTGCACGTATATGCCTTCTGAGACAGGATTGTACTCCTCTCTCAGTGACAATAAATTCACTGAGAGAGGCGAGTAGTATCTTTCATATTTACATAGCATGTTGACTGAAAATCATGTAGTATATTTGATTCTAGGTATTGTATTAATATATCAGTGACAATAAATTCACTGAGAGAGTATATTTGATTCTAGCTTTCTAAGAACTCTACCAAACCTTCCCTGCCATAGCCCCTAGTTGCTAACACCACCCCACTATCGGGCTGTGCGCGTAACAACCGTCCATTCGAATGGACCCCACTACTGGACAAATGCTGGCAAAGCATTAAGGCGTTGGCCTGTAAGGCTCTGATCCTGCATCCAATAGACGCACGGTGCCCAGAGCCGATCTGGGTGATCACCGACGGATCAAAAGCCGGCGTCGGTGCGGTCTATGGCCAAGGCCCCGACTGGAAAACCTGTTGGCCAGCCGGCTTCTTGTCAAAGAAGTTCAGTGTTTCTCAGCAACACTACCAGACTCACGAGCACGAGACGATTGCGATGCTCGAGGCTCTCATGAAATGGGAGGACAAACTGCTGGGACGTAGGTTCACCCTCGTCACAGACCACAAAGGGCTCGAATACTTCGAGACCCAGAAGAGCCTATCTGACCGCCAGGTCAGATGGTGGGAGTTTCTATCACGGTTCAACTTCAACACCTTACATGTTGACGGTGTAGAGAACAAGGTAGCAGACTGCCCATCGCGCTACTACAAGAGCGACACGAGTGATGACAATCACCCGGATCATGTCTTCGTGAATGCAGACGTGCATTTAGACCCAGACGGTGAGCTATTGCCCACTGACCGATATATCGAGCTGCGAGCAGTGGCGACGAGATGGTCTACACGCCTTGCGGAGAAGACAGAGGCGAGAATAATGGAATCCGCCGCATTAAACGAGGGCTCACAAAAGCCCACGAGCGTCGCCACATCACGCAACAACAACAACGATGACGTCAGAGTCATCGCCGCAGGAAATGACGGCGCGCCCCTGCGCCGGATCATCGAGCAGGGTGTAGACCTGTCCACATACATAACATCAAATACAAAGAACCGTGCTGTTGGTCACAAAATCTAGAGGGTTAGAAGCCCTTGTCTTCGACAAGGGAATTGGGGTACTAGAGTGGCCATGGCCCTGGGTTGCATTGGCGCCCAGGGCCAATCAGTGGGGACATATGTAATGGGGATATTACTGTGCGCGCTATACAATTCCAAAACATGTCCTGTGAGTTTAACACTGAACGCAGCGGTTTGGCCACTGAAATTCAGTGGGTATGGTGTCCAGGAAGGACAAGGTCTGTTTTCATTTTACAAAACGCAAATTGTGAATCGCTAATCGCAAATCAAAAATGACACATAGCATTATGTAAAATCAACTAGTTTCGCAAAGCGCTGGCCAACTCATGGACATTGGACCGCAAAGCTGTTGGCTGTCGAAGAACCTATGCGACAGGATCTCAGCCTTAGCATTGGCACACTTTTAACATATCCTTTTTCTGAATAACCTCATGCAGTGACATGGTGATGCTATGATGAGTGTTCCAACCCGTCGCATGTCTTTTTCGTTCTCAGCAGCGCAACTGTGTTTCATTTGTCAGGATCGATACTTAGATAAGGCGCTTAATATTCAAATGAGGGACAAAAAGGGTGTTTTTCACCCTGCGGCCATGCTCCAGCGAGCCGGGGCCAAAGCCAAGGCCGAGCCGGAGCCGGGCCTGAGCCGTAAAAAAAAGCCCGGCCTGGGTTTTGTGAAGCCCGAGCCGCCTCAGGCCGGGGCTTTTGAGCCCAAGCCGGGAAAACACTAGCTGATATGTTGTTCAGTAGCTAGATACATGAGCAGAAGTGTCACGCCACTCACGGCAGTTCTTGAACTGATTGTTCCCATGAGGGTTCCGATTGTGAGTCCCAGAACTAGGGCCAATTTCGTTCTGTTCCAAGTCCGGCCACCCATCTTGACCTTCCAAGTCATTGTCGCCATCCATGGGAATAGCGATAAGCAAAAAGACGCGGCGGTGAACGACTGGTTATTAGTAACTACATGTACATATTTGAGTTTGGGTTTGAATTTAGTCATAATGCTATTTGTCATTTTCGATTTGCGATTAGCGATTCGCAATTTGCGTTTCGTAAAATGAAAACAGACCTTGTCCTTCCTGGACACCGTAAGTGGGCTGAACCAGAAGCATCAAAGCATTAATGAAAAGAGTTGCTGATTATTGCCGTTTGGGTAAATTTTACCGAAATCTACGCCGGAATTTTCTAGAGTGCAAGGAGAGTTGTACTTTTCATGTGCTCATGAGTATGATGATAAGGCAGGAAACTGAGGGGTCACATAGTTATTTCAACGCACGGCTGAGCGTTCCGTAGACGGCGGATACCGGGAGATGGAGACCCTGAATAGGCGAATAACAGGGAGACCTCGACTCCATGTTAATCACGAGACCACAGAAGATAAGAGTAATTACTGGACTGCGGATGACACAAATACATGCATATACCAGTCAGACAGCCTCACCATGACTGACTATCCGCATAACATTCTACCCTACAGAGAGGTCAAGGGCCATCGCTACCCTCGCTCCCATACAGTTCTTCTCTTCGTTGCTATCCCGGAACTATTCCGGCGGTGGCCACGACGAGAATATATATATTTGTTTTGGGTGTCGAGGGTGTCGCATCGCGTCCTCTGATAATTGGGTCATTCGTCATGACTAAAGTCTGCTTGGAGAAAAACTTACCGACACGTAGCCCATCATGTAGAGTCACCTGGGCGTTCGGTGGATGATGTGTGGGAGGTTCCTTGCCCTTCCTCGCTTTCCGACGTCTCCGGCCCTTAATCTCCGTCTTGGAGTAAACCCACCATGGTCCTATTGCATAAATGAGCAGAGCACAACATTGTGGTTAAGTCTGGGAGACATACACGAGTCAGACCAGGGATCTCTTCCATGGTGAAGAGAGAGTCTCTCCTCAACTTCGTTCGGATCATGTCCTAGAAACAAAAACAAGTCATCAGTACCAATATACTAGCGATCCTGAGTCACCCAGATTCTGCAATCAAAACTGATAGAAACGACACACGCACGTGTCGAGCAAGGGGCGAAACAAAGAATGAAGAGAACTCACGCGTTTCACCGCTCCACAAGATGGGAACCGAGCGCTGAGGACATTGTACAGGTCCTCCACTGTGAGCTTTTTTGTTGGCGAGCCCAATATGGCTGCCTTGATGGCGCGATGCCATCTACATGGCATTGTACTCCTGGCGAAGTGCATGGCACCAGGCATGGAGTTTGGACCCTGTTGTTCGCACTGAGCAATGGCTTCGGCTGCACAGGCAGAGACTGAGCGGTAGCCAACGAATGAATACGTGATGCACGTACGAGCCATCCTGTCGAATGCGGGTTGGAGATGGTTCGGGTAATAAACCCGATTGTAGGGACGGGGATGGTGATCTGATATCAAGTAGGTGGGAGATTAGCGTGAAGGTCATCAATGACTCGCATAAGAAAGCTACCTTCTTGGGTACCAGCATCGAACCCACTCGCGCTGTTGTGCGGAGGCACAGCGAGAACGATCACCGAGGCGGACGGGCGTGGTGGTGTCTGAGTGATCTCGCACCCTTGCAAAGGCGGGTGGTGAAATCGGGACGAACGAACGAAGGCGTCACACCGCCAACTGGGACATGGCGGCGGGAGATATCGAGACGTGATGTCTAATTTTTCGCGTTGTGGAGGCTGATGAAGACGCGGGTGATGATGAGCCTAGTGCGAGCGAGCGGTAAATCAGAAAGGTACAAAAACGAAAAGAAAATTCAGAGTAGAGTAAAGACCGCCGTGTACTGGTCTCTCTAGAACAAAGACACCGCACGGGTGTGACACACGTAGGCCCCAGGCTAGCTGGGAGTTCGAGGTACACAGCACATGGGTAAGCATACTCACAGTGGCGGGAAACATTGAGGAGGAAGAGGAGAGGAGGAAAGGGAGTGGGGTGGGTATAGATAAAGACCCTGCTGATAGAAAGCCGCCGAATTACATACATTACACCTGAGCGATGGCCCTGACGTGGCTTGTAAATGTGAGAGAAGGCAGAGTGCTGATAGACGTCGCATAAGTGGAGGTGCACGTTCCCATGAAGCATCGGAGCGCGATTTTGTGACCTGATTTGGGTTAGACGTGACCAGGAGTGATTCCGATGGGCCGGCAGTCCGGACGTCTTGACGTACATTCCCTCAGACATTCTGATATGAGGCCTTTGTTGAAGAAACGGAACCCCACACTCCTGACACATATAACTTCCTAGAAGAACATCAATATATTGTGCTCCGGGCCAGGCCGCAACACACGCGATGGCTGGCGACGTCGGCGCTCTACTGCGGGTCAGGCAGCAGCTGTTTAACGTGTCGCCATGCCTTTAGAAACGAAGTGGCACTGATGAGTAAAGTGCTTATGCGAAAGATGGCACTAACCACTGACAATGACTCACATTGTGCGTCTTATCTTTATTGTTCGTGAAGTTCGAACAGAGTCACGGTCGGGTCACAGATACAACCTCTTCCACATCGATTTGCATAGAAATCAGCTGTCCATAGATTCACTATGGACTTACCTACCCTGTTCCTAAGCTTTAACTCAATGATGACGATGACAGCAGTCTCTGAAGTCTCCGCAGAAAGTTCGCCAGAGGCTGTCAAGGAGTCAAACCTGTGGTAAGAAAATCTACCAGTTTCCATGGAATTAGTATGAGTGTTGATCTCCTCCTGACCTCTTCAGGCTATCAGCACGAATTGCGACCTGGGAAATATTGGGTGTAGAACAGCGCTCACCGCTTTCCGCCGGGGAGAGACAGTGAACAGGTATGTATCGCATACCGTTGCATGTCAGTATTTGAAAAGCTCATGATGTGTCTCACGCTAGCCTGATAGCCATGCCTGGAGAAAAGCCTATGCATCGTACCGAACATAAGTATCAGGCGCGAGTTGCTAAGCTGCAATCCATAAATTCGAGTATGCGGAACATACCTAACATTTCACTGAGACGAGCCTTGCGTACTCCATATGTTTGAACAGCAGTTGACCTGAGGCACTTGAGTCCAGATCATAACATCCTCGCCGAGCTCGATTCACGACTGGAGGGCTACAAATATATATAAATTCCCGTACCGGCCAACCCAGCCACGATGACCGCGGCGACGGGACATGATCAGTCGACAATTATATCAACATAATTTCACCTGTGGTTCGCCGAGTATCTCACCACAGTATAGATGTCTGCTCGTGAGACAGCCGGCCGTGATATTGGGACAGAGTGCAATGGTAATGGCCGACCTACCTGTGGAATCCGTCAATGGGAGGCGTAACCTGAAGGACAGGTTGTCTGGAAGTTGAAGAGATGATTTGCCATGAAAGTGACAAGGAACAAGTAGGCATATGTGCAGGACATCGACAGAAGGCCTCCAACCGGTGCTCAAAGGTCAAAATCGTGCATTGACCACACAGGACTAGCGGCGTCGAAATTCCTGACGACTGCAGTGTGGTACATCAACGCCTGCCCGATAAGCCTCCCATACCATTGATTGAACTGTTAATCACTTTCAGGTTGTTGATATGCATGGCCGGCAGTACCACGGTTATATTACTAGCAGCGTGTGCGCCAAGTGACATCAGCATCCGTCAGATCTGTCGGAACCTCATACGAAGGCAGTTTGAGTCGCTCGAGGCCAGGAGAGCTGGAAGAGAGCCAGACACGAGTGGTTATTGCGCTACTTCAGGTGTCACGCTGAGTTTCGGTCACTAGTACGTCAAGACGACCAGGGACAGCCGCCCGGTCTTCGCCTTGGCCGATGGCACTGCCGGATATGCAGTTTATTTCAGTAATACACGGTTCACCGGGGCCGGTGCCGCCCGGCACCAACCGCCGCTGACTTTCGGCCGTCAACGGTGGCAATTACCATTTGCAGCACTCGCGCCCACTCCCACCCACTCCCACCCACTCCCACCCACCCCCCATCTGCACCGCGCGCTGTTGCGCGTTGTCACACAACGCGTGGCACCGTGGTTCACCACGTCCCATCGAACGTCGCTCGCACCCAACGCTTAGGGGCCGCCATTTGTGCACCCTCGATTTTCACGAGGAACCTCGTACCCACTCGCTCCCCCTCTCAGGTGAGCGATGCTATCTAACGTTCAGCGCTGAGACTCACCTGCCTCACCTGCCCTTGGCCTCCCTCCCTGTACCCCGCCGCCCCCTCGCGCTCGACACCGTATCCCGGTCATTGTCGCTCGCCGTCCACTCGCGTTCCACCCCGCGATCCACCACTCAGCGATGCTCCCTGTCCACATAGGCCACAGCCTCGACCGTCATTTCCGAGTCGGGCCGCACGCGGGGGGAATGTGCACTTCTTTGCGTGTACAGAGAGTAGAGTCACGACGCGGGTCCCGTGTCACATGCTCCATCCTCGCCCATGGAGAATCGCCCAAGCCCATGGCTTATGGATCGACAGCCTTGTTCCAGGCTTCTACACCTTCCTCATTTCGCACTGAGCATATTTGTTCTTAACTGAACTGAATGGCGTGCCTAGTAATTGCAATTCAGTTCAGATAATGTAGATTGGGAACAAATATCTCAGAAATTTATGGCGTATGATAGACTATTCTACGATCTGCAAGGTCACTAAAAGTCTTGGCAGACTATGCTAGGACAGACCATAATGCCCCTGTCATGATCAATATGTTAGCAACTAGGGGCTATGGCAGGGAAGGTTCGGTAGAGTTCTTAGAAAGCTAGAATTAAATACACTCTCTCAGTGAATTTATTGTCACTGATATATTAATACAATACCTAGAATCAAATACACTACATGATTTTCAGTCAACATGCTATGTAAATATGAAAGATACTACTCGCCTCTCTCAGTGAATTTATTGTCACTGAGAGAGGAGTATAATCCTGTCTCAGAAGGCATATACGTGCACCCGGCCCTTTAGCGCCCAAGGGCTCGCGCGTCGAAGTCATTTCAAACTCCGCTGGGTGCAGCCGCCTGTGAAAATAGAAATAACAGAATGGAATGGAGAGATAGGGAGTGACTAGAAAATTTCGAAAATAAGCAGAGAAATGGATGCATGGTACAAGAACAATGTGAGAAACAATTGGAAACACCACACAATAAATTGAACATATTATGCTTGATTTTGGTGCAGGAGCATAAATGCACCCAACACAATACATGTATTATGCTTCCCTCTGGGTGGCATAATGAGTACAAACGGGCACGCCCGCTGTCCATCAGCAATATGCACTATTTATCAGTGGCAGGTAGTACTCACCGCAGGCCACATGGTGTGTGGCTACCCTGCGTCGGTGTTCGAGGCCGTGAGGTACAGGCCGGCCGTGGACAGCATGAGTCAGCACTGCTGCACACCAGTGGCCAGCGCTGTGCAGCGGCGATTACCACCGTTTAGCACCAGAGAGAGAGAGAGAGAGATAGTCAATTAGAGTGCTCGAAGCGCTAAGCGCTTATGGTGCACTATACTACTGTGTAAGAGATTCTACTTAATCTATCTACCTGATGTATGTTATTCTGTGGCAGTTAGACTGCATGATATGGGAAGAAGAGACTACGACTGGTTTTGAGTGTGAGCATAGGGAGAATGAGATCCCTATTCTACAGCCATGATGAGCCGGCGTGGTGCCAGCGCATCACGGTCGTGGGCTCAGCAAATGGCCAGTCCAGGCAGGTGGTCAGGGTTGGTGGTGCGAGGTGTGTACAGGTCGGTAAGCTCTGTGGGACCATCATGCGTCGGGGGGAGAGTTGTTGGATGGCGGCAGTGTGTAGCAGTGTGGGTCTGTCGAGTTATGGCTAGCGGCCGAGGGGATGTAGGATGGGGGAGGGCAAGCATTGCCTAGATTTCATAGAGCGGGCCTGCATTGGCCAGTTTGCGTGAATGGCGGTCTAAAGCAGTCTTGCGGATAGAGCATTCCCAACTGGTTGCTGCGTGAGCGCCCGCACAAACCGCACATTTGGGTTTGACATGCTGGCATGGTTTGGGGCCGTCACACTTTTCCTCATTGGGGCAGCGGCATTCGCGTGTTGCGTGGTTACCTGCGCAGTATCCACATACTGTCGTCCTTTTGCAGAGTCGTGCAAAGTGTCCGAAACGGTGACAGTTGTAACATTGCGGCGGGCGACGAATAAACTTAGTTGTTGGATGGAGGTGACCTCGGAACGCAATGTGGTGTGTGATGCAGCTGTTGGCAACCTGGGCATCCGTGAAGTAGAGTACTACGGATGCATGTTTTTTAGTTTGTTGATTATTCTGCGGGCAGGAGAGGAATTCGGCATGCTGGAGTGTCGAAGGGTGGGTGATAATGTGCTCGTTGTGGTTAATAAGAGAGATGATGTCACGGCTATCGCGCGAAGGGTTGAAGGTGGAAGGTATTCCATGAACAACAACCGGAAAGGTTTTCTGGGCGATAGAGAGCTGGTCCGAGAGCTTGGGGAGCCAGCGGTGTGCCGTTGAAGCCAGATAGATTTGTTCAGCTTCGCTGCACGTTGCAATCCATATGTCACCACTGCGGTGACGGCCTACTGCACAGATCCGCGGTGGTAGGTTCTCTGCATCCTCGTTGCCATCAGCATCCGGTGTGTATATTCTTGTGTCAAACCAGCACTCTGCATCCTCAACCGCTTTGCCAACCTCTTCTCCCAAGTCCTCATCAGAAAGGTCTGCAAACACAGGACTATTGCGATTAGATTGCGCGAGTGTAAGATCGAAGCGTGTATTGTGAAAGGGTGTTTTGGCGTCAGGAGGAGGCGGTGGGGCAGATGAGGTGGGTGAGGTGAGGACTGAGGCGTAAGTGCGCTTGCTGACGGATTGAATGGCGTTTGGAAGTCCTATGTGGGTGGATATCGCTTCAAGTTGTTTATTGATACTGTCTAACTGCAGGTCAGGACGAGGATCTTTGAGCGCCGATTGGGCTGAGGAGATCAAGTTGCGGCTTTTGTGTAGAACATCAAGAGAGATTGTAGCCGATTTGGCGGCCTTGGTCTTAGGAAGGGCGATCCCATAGATTAGGTCACTAAGTTTCCCGAGTATAGTGGCTAGAGGAGTGGCAGCGAGGTGTCCTGGATGTTCATCGGGCAGCGATGGTGGTGGTTGGACCATGGGAGCCATCCTCCATGCGGCGCTAACCCCTGTGAACCGTGTATAACTCGTTTATTTCTTCTCTGTGAGTAGCGCCAACCATCTAATACAGCGTAGGTCAAACATGCTGTCTTTTCAGTTTCCAGGCTGTCCATTTTGAATCGACATTGCGCTAGCTGTCAACCAGAGGCACCAGACACCGACATGTCTAACTCGAGGCCTCAATAGGATTCAATAGATCGCGTATTCATTGTTCACGCAGGAAGGTTGACGACGGTAATGCGAGCTATCTATTGATTGAGAAGCCCTTAAGTCTTTACGGTATGCTCGTATATAAGCCTGGTGCATTCTTCAAGCTTTCTTCTCCCCACCACTTTTCGTCGTCTCTAGAGAACTCATGAACACCAACATGCAGCCTTCAAGAGCTTCATCTTCAGGACAACTACTGCCATCTCAAATTACCACCTCTTAGAGCTGGGCCACGCCGCTCCCCATCCCACCCACACTCCCCGCTCGAAGCCACCGTCAACGGGGTGCGCGCCAGACGAAGGTGATTAAGAGCAGAGAGGCCCAAGGCCCGACAGCTCGCGCGGGCAGCAGTCCTCGCAAAACCAACAAACCTAATCCTCGGACCCATGGCTCAATTTGCGCCCAGATACACCGAGAACTTCAAGGCCATCGGTCATTGGGAGGGACTACGGGGAGCAGAGATGCATTCGAGCGGACGAACTCCGAGGACCAGGAGTTGGCAACGGCCGGGCAAGGCTCGTGGTCCATCTGTAAGGGCAACCCTGGCTGGTTGTGGAGATCACACTACCACACAACTGACAAGGGGAAATCCAAAGTATGTATAAACGAACAACAGAGTATACAAGAGAGGGGATTCTCACCTGACAAGGGGAAATCCAAAGAGAAAAGTCTAAGGACCCCCAATGTCAGCGAGCCCGTATTATACTATGCTGCGCAGCCAGGGACAGCACTTGGCACTCGCCATCAACCCTGCATCCCCCTGACCTCCCTGACCCTTGATTGACCCTTGATGCCACCTATTACGCGAGTCGCCTGATTTCCGACACTGTTCCGAGAGCGGAAGTCGGAAATTGGGGTGGAACTGGAAAAGCGAACAGAACTGGTGGAAGTTCTCCCAGAAGCGGAATCATTTCCGAAAGCAGAGGCGGAGATGAAATCGGAACCGGAACCGGAGTCGGAAATGGAATCGGAACTGGAAATGGAAAACAGGGTGTCCCCTGACATCTACCCTCAAATATACAATTACTGCCTCCAAACCATTTGTGTTCAATGTCCGTGTCCCATTGTGGGCACTGGGTAATAACTGAAGTACTATAACTTTCAACAACACATGCCCAGTCCTCCTCAACCCTGATGTGACTACCTCTCTGCATTCTGTTCAGGTATGAGGGGTTTCCTGGAAGTGTCTACCCACATCCATCAATCTGTGCTACAATATAGATCGACCCTGGTATGACACAATTTGACATAACACTTGATATGCATCCAAACCGACCACTCATGCTTTCGGTTTGCCAAAGCCTATGTGAAGGAGTATGGCTGTTTGCATTCCCTGGAGAATCCAAGCCAGTTACCTTTGACTTTTCTCAAAGGAGGATGTTCACATTGACAACAATGTACATTCTTCTAGGATATATTAGATATCTTTTAAAAAATCAACCATAACCAAATTCATAGTCCATCATTTTGAGCAACTTGTATATTGTGGATATCCTAAATTTTTTTGAATGTTCTGATATTTTAAAAATATGGTTGTATGTGCTAAAGCATGGTGTGTATTCAGATAACAGAGCAATTTCAGAGAGGATGTGGATGACTATATATTAAAAGTATATATGACGCTTGTTACATGTATGATGATAGAATGTAGAGCCGAGTATGGACAATACCTGTACTATATTATTATATATGGTTGAGAGATCTGATTAGAAGGTATGTTTAAAATAATATGCATGTATAGTACAAAGATATGCAACTATTGATGTTTAGACAATAAGGTATACAACGGGGGAGCAGCAGACTGTGAGAAAGAACTTTAGGGCTAGGATTAAGCATGTCTTACAGATGCTGGCAACTGTCTCAATTGTGATATATTTTATGAAATATAGCCGAGCTAAGTTATATATACATATATATGAGAGTTATAACCATCCCCCAAAGAGATATCAGCAAGGCTGGTCTCGATTTTTTGCATGAACAAAGAGACGTCGAGATTTTTATGATTTATATCAGATTAAAATGTTTTGATGGATAACTTCTATTGCTTAGTGGCTGTAACCGCTATATTTGTCCCGTCGCTGTGTGCTGACTACTAAGCTCAGCGAGGCGCGTCCGTCACTGATGGATGGAGAAACGGGTTCGATCTAGAGAACAGCTGCTCAAAAGGCTTCACTTTTGAGATAATGTAGAGTAGGCAGCAATAGTAGACTCTCAACGAAGATTTGGAGAAAAATATCAAGGATTAAGTTCTGTAGCTATCAGACAAGACTACAGTGACTTCAGGGGGTGAAACAGTAAATTCTGGATGATCGGTTCGTACATTTGTGGTAGCTACTTATACTATAATAGTGATAACTACCAGTGTTCAGGATAATGGGTAAATGGGTCGAGAAACTATGTGTAACTAAAGGGGTGACTATTTGTAGTCATAAAGCCATGAAAAAGATGGGTATAATAACAGGGGTGATAGGCTTTGGAATAGAGTCTTGTACCTACTATACAAAGCTCCTGTCTACATGATGTTAGGATAGTAATCAGCTGGTTGTGTCATGGAGTTCAATAGAAAATGGAAATTAGATTTCTCTTGTGCAACATAAATGGTGCTCTTGGTGATGGGGCCACCATCTCTGCGCCTCTTCTGTGGGGAAGCTTATCGAGCATATGTACTTGGAATGACATTCTATTGTCATTCCGCAACGTCCTGTACTCCTGCGCAGTCTATTTGTCTCTGCGGCATTTGGTGCCCGCACCTCCTCGGTGCCTGTGGCCTGGCACCTGTCGACATCATGGCCGATGCCATCTGTCAATAGGTGTGCTGTCTCTGATTGGCCACACGTGGCCGATGCCTTCGTTCCTGTATCTTATCTAATTCATAGATAAGATAGGTACTGATCATGATGTCATGCACTGCTTGCACGTGTCGATGTCTGTGATATTGTGAGTGTCGTTTCCATTCTTTAATAGATTTTTCTTTTTTTGTTTCTTTTGTTAGTTTCTATATATAAGGATGATTTAAATATCATAGTTGCATATATCACAACAGAGATACTCACTGGCCAATATTCCCCTTCATTTGGGTTGTCTAAGTGGCGACAATCCTTTCGCCGGCGAAGGCACTCCTTCGGAGCCCTTCGCTGACAGCACAGAAAATAACTCGAAGGCTAAGGTAACAAAGATGAAGTATGAGAACTCACCAGTGATGCCTAAGTCGTCTTCTGGTCGAAGATAGAAATCTACAGGAGAAGGCTCAAGACGATGATCACAGCGAGGTCAAGTTCGCACAAGATGGACGTATGATAATTAAACTGGAGAATATACATGTGAATGTAGACTACTTATACCGAATGCTCATATGGTGCTAGCGAATAGGAAAGAGGCCGCCTGGAGTCAGGGTTGGATAGGGGTGCGTGGTCAGGATACATAATAGATGGAATAGACCTCCAATAGAATGGAAGAGGGGTGCAAACATGAAACAACAGAGAGGAAAGAGGGCGGGGGCCCCTATGTACGAAAACACGCCTTGGGACCTGCATATACACCACCCTGCATGGACTCTTCATCTGCTGGGTTGATCCCACATGACCTACGGGTAGGATGCCCCGCGAATGCATTCTGGACATAGGAACACCCAAAGGGGGTTGAGTTGAGAAGATACTTGGGTCTCACCCAGTTCTCAGGGATTGTTATGTATTGGAAATCCCGGAGGTCGGAACTAGAAAGGACAATGGCTTCAACTTATGTGTTGCACCCCTGATGAACTACTTGTTGGAAATACCAAAGAAATATTATATCAATATGGTAATTATATCAACACGATTCCAACCCCAAATCAACTCGTCCATATACACCCGAATGCGCATGCATCACTACGACCTATCCCCGAGATCGCCGAACCCAACCATACCCACTCGACCCAACCCAATCCACACCTCCGATCACCCCAATATCACAGGAATACACACCATATGCTATGAAAGTCTGGAACACCCCTATAGACCCTACCCAAGCACGCCGAGCCTGACCCAAGTGGCACACATCCCAAAGTCACGTGACCCAATCAAGGGACACAACACGACAAGCTGACCCTGCCCGTAGCTAGACTGTGTCCCCTATCCACTTCCAAAACCCGTTCCTTTCGTCACTTTATGCTTTACACTCTAACCATTTCTGTACCACATTCGTCGATGCTCCTATCAACACCTATGCGCCATCTCCCCCATTTCACCTAACTGTTGGGTGCATTTATGCTCCTGCACCAAAATCAAGCATAATATATCCAATTTGTTGTGTGGCCTTCTAATTTCTTCTCACATTGTTCTTGTATTATGCATCCATTTCTCTGGTTATTTTCGAAATTTTCCACTCATTCCTTATCTCTCTATTTCATCTTGTTATTCCTACTTTCACAAGCGGCTGCACCCAGCGGAGTCTGAAATGACTTCGACGCGCGAGCTCTTGGGCGCTAAAGGGCCGGGTAGTAGTACATGCGCAGTGGAACACATTTCCCCCTCTCTCAGTGACCACTAAATTCACTGAGAGAGGCAAGTAAATTAGTCTAGTAGTCTTTGCATTTATTGACCTAGAAATCCTCTGTAGTGAATTGATTTCTAGGTAGTGTATAATATATTTAGAGTGACCACTAAATTCACTGAGAGAGTGAATTGATTTCTAGATTTCTAGATTTCTAGTCTATTCTTTTGAACAACAAGTCCATACCTACTGCCTATAATTCCTGTCCTCTACAGGGTTATGGGCCCCGGAGACACTTCTGAGAAGCTGTTGGGTGTTGAGAAGCTTGCTACTGATGGAAGTAATTGGCCATTGTGGCGAGCCACTCTCATCAGCTATTTTGAGTCCAAAAATCTGCTCAAGCATGTAGAAGGGAGAGTCACTCGACCTCCTGATCCTCCAGTCATGCCCCCAGGCCATATTCTAACAGAAGCTGAGGAAACTCAGATGGATAAGGCCGAGGAGAAGCTGGAGAGATACCTTGCTAGAGAAGGACAAGCCAAGACCCAAATCATCGTCTCAGTGTCAGAGTCATTAGCCCTGATGCTACAGAAGCAGAAGACAGCAAAAGAGACTTGGGATGCACTGGTCAATGAAATGACCAAAAAGCCCAAGATGGTCCTCACCAGCCTGCAGAGACAACTCCGCAGTATGAGATGTCCTGAGGATGGAGACTTGAGAGATCACTTGGACAAGGCCCAAGACCTATATGCTCGTCTTAATGAGATGGGAGCTAGAGTTTCTGAAGAAGAATTCATGGACATTATCCTTGCATCACTTCCACCATCCTATGAGGCAGTCATGAACGCCCTTACCACTTCGCTTGAAGAATGCGGGATGCCATTGGTCCCTGATAATATTATTAGGGTACTAAAGGCTCAGTATGACAGGAAGAAAACACTCCCGCAAGAAGAGCAGGTGTTTATTGGTTCATCTACTAAGAAGGACCAGAAGGGGCAGAAGGCGCATGTATGCACCAACTGCAAAAAGCCTGGACATTCCATCGAAAATTGCTGGGCTAAAGGAGGTGGTAAAGAAGGTCAAGGACCACGTCAGAAGAAGAAAGCCAAAGGCAAGAAGAAGAAGAAGGGTAAAGCAAAAGCGAATGTTGCCGAAGAAGAGTCTACTTCTGAGGAAAGTGGTGATGGGCATCTTGCCTTCACCAATTTCGACGAGTGCTCTAATTTCAATTTGAGCACATCCTCAGGAGTTATAGTCATACTCGACACCGGAACGACATCGCATATGACTCCTCACAAAAATTTATTGAGGAACTACTGTCAATTCTCACAGCCGAGGACTATCCGAGCAGCCAACAAAGGTACCTTTGATGCCTTCGGCTCAGGACTGCTCGTATTATCCAATAAGGTTGGAGATAGAACAGTAGAAGTCACGTTGCAAGATACATACTATGCACCCAAAATTGCTGCTACCCTCGTCTCGATCGGTCGGTGCGATGATGCTGGCTACGACATTCGACTCGGTGGCCAGAAATGCACAATATCTAATGCTGCTGGAAAAGTATTGATGCAAGCACCGAAAGTCAATGGCTTATATCGACTAGACCTCCAGTCACCAAGTGCTCAAGCCCATATGTGTTTATCTGCCATGGAAATTCATCAAAAGATGGGGCACATTTCGCAGAAGTCCCTACAACATCTATTAAATCATGGCATGATATTGGGCATTGAACTGAGCTCCACAGGCGATAGAATTGTCTGTGATGCGTGTATTCAGGCCAAGATTGCGCGCAAACCTCTTCCTCGAGAACCCAGAGACCGAACATCAAAATTCGGTGACAGAATTTATTCTGATGTCTGGGGACCTGCAAGACACCTCACGATCGATAAGAAGTCATATTATGTCTCCTTTATCGATGACTATTCAAGAGAATCGGTAATCTATCTCATGGCGAACAAATCAGAAGCATTCTCAAAGTACAAGCTCTACGAGGCTTTAATGCTTCGACAGAGAAATGTGCACATCAAGGCACTTGTTTCTGATCGAGGGGGCGAGTATACGAGCTCTGAATTCGAACAGCATCTAGCCAAACAAGGCACGAAGCATCAGTTGACGGTACACGACACACCAGAGTCCAATGGTGTTGCGGAACGCCTGAACCGAACCCTCACTGAGAGAACTCGTGCCATGCTGCTAGAATCAGGCCTTCCTAAGATATTATGGGGCTATGCGATACAGCATGCCAATTATCTTAGGAACAGGACGCATACAAGAGCTCTACCAGATAAAACGCCCTACGAGATGATTCACCATGAAAAACCGAATCTCAAAGACATTCACGCGTGGGGAACTGAAATTTACGTTAAAATCACTCAGGGAGATAAATTGGCAGCTCGTGCCAAGAGAGCTCGGTGGATAGGAATTTCTGCGCAGAGCCATGGTCATTATGTTTATTGGCCTGACTCGCACAAAGTTTCTGTCGAGCGGAACGTTGTCTTTGATTCAGAAATGAAGAAGGGAAAGGTCCCAATCATTTCTATTGAGGAATCCAAGCTACCTACGTCTAAAGAAGAGAAGAAGGCCATTCCGGCATCAGTGCCTGTGCCCGTTCGCTTAGTCAGCGAAGAGGCAAAGATCGAAGAAATTGATGAAAGTGCACCGGAAGAATATCTTGAAAAGCTGCAACCTATTCAGGGAGTTGATGACAGACCTAGAGAAGCTGAACCGATAAGGAGAAGCGAAAGGATCCGTCAACAACAAGTGCAGCCGGCCCCATCAGGTCCCGTGACAAGATCTCAAACTCAGAGACAAACTGGCGCACATATGACTACGCTAGCTTACGAGGACGTTGAGGACCATGAAGAAGTTTTATTCGACCAAGAATTATCCTCCGAGATTGATGGCATCAGTAACTATGAGTGTGCCATCAGTGCGTTTCTAACCGACGGTCAAAACAATAACAAGGCGCCGGATTTGAGTCAAATTGAACCTAGCAATGCAGACGAAGCTCTGAATAATCCTATATGGAAGAAAT
This sequence comes from Gautieria morchelliformis, assembly GCA_015179125.1. Taxonomy (NCBI): domain Eukaryota; kingdom Fungi; phylum Basidiomycota; class Agaricomycetes; order Gomphales; family Gomphaceae; genus Gautieria; species Gautieria morchelliformis. The sequence goes on from WHVA01000869.1 coordinate 19,463, forward strand.
CAATGGACAAAGAGTATGAGGCCCTAATCGACAAGGGAGTGTGGGAACGAGCCAAACCACCTCCTGGAGCCAACATTGTCGGCAACAAATGGGTCTACCTTTGGAAGCGTAATCCAGAAGGGAAACCAATAGTACCTAAATCGAGAATGGTCGCCCAAGGCTTCACGCAGAAGTTTGGAATCGACTATGATGAGACATACTCACCTGTTGCTCGGTTATCCTCCCTACGGATCATATGCGCCATTGCTGCTAGGAATGACTGGCCTATTCATCAAATGGACGTAGACTATGCATACCTCAATGCTACGTTGCCCGAACCTATTTACATGAAGCAGCCGTATGGATATGAGTCAGGAGACAAAGGCGAAGTGCTACTTTTGAAAAAAGCACTCTACGGCCTCAAGCAATCTGGAAGAGAATGGTACAAACGTCTAAGTGGTGAATTCCACAAGTTAGGATTCACTACGTCAGCCACAGACGGGGCTGTATTTTATAGACGTGGCGGAAAGGGGCATGTGATCATTGCAACAGCTGTGGACGACCTTACCATCACAGCTGAGAATCAGTCAGTCCTGGACGAAGTCAAACGAGATCTTGCTCAGGTCTTCAGTATGAAAGATCTAGGCGAGATTCATTGGCTATTGAATCTCAAAATCGAAAGAGACTGGCAGAAGAAGACCATCGCAATTTCACAACCTGCATACATCGAGAAGATCATCAAAAAATTTAATCTCGAAGATGCAAAGACTTATGCTACGCCTCTTGATCCAGCCGTAAAATTATCTAAAGACCAATGTCCTTCTACAGAGAGAGGCAAGAAAGCCATGTCGAAGTTTCCATACAGGCAAGCTATAGGATCACTGATGTGGGCGGCTGTAGCCACTCGACCTGACATTGCATTTGCGGTGTCATTACTCTCGCAATTCCTTGAAAATCCAGGTGGCACACACTGGAATGCAGTCAAACGTGTCTTCAAATATTTGAAAGGCACGAAGCATTACAAACTCACACTTGGAAGAAATCAAGACGGCTTGATGGGGTATTCAGATGCGGATTGGGGTTCACAGAGTCATAGGCGTTCGTATTCGGCATACTTATTTCAGATTGATGGAGGCACTGTTTCATGGAGTTGCCAGAAACAGTCGATAGTAGCCCTCTCATCAACTGAAGCCGAATTCGTCGCCCTGACCCATGCGGGCAAAGAGGCTCTTTGGATGCGCCATTTTATTTCTGAAATATTCCAACCACTGAACAGACCCATCCAAGTTTATTCAGACAATCAATCAGCCATTGCCATCACGTATGGCACCCAACAACACACGAGAACCAAGCATTTCGACATCAGGTTATATTTCCTTCGAGATATAATCAAAAATCAACAAGCCAAGCTCGTTTATTTGCCAACCGAACAAATGTTGGCAGATATCCTCACTAAAGGACTTCCTAGTCCTAGAGTGAAGATTCTCAACGAGCAAATCGGAATATATTAAGCTTGAGGGGGCGTGTTGGGTGCATTTATGCTCCTGCACCAAAATCAAGCATAATATATCCAATTTGTTGTGTGGCCTTCCAAGTTCTTCTCACATTGTTCTTGTATTATGCATCCATTTCTCTGGTTATTTTCGAAATTTTCCACTCATTCCTTATCTCTCTATTTCATCTTGTTATTCCTACTTTCACAAGCGGCTGCACCCAGCGGAGTCTGAAATGACTTCGACGCGCGAGCTCTTGGGCGCTAAAGGGCCGGGTAGTAGTACATGCGCAGTGGAACACATTTCCCCCTCTCTCAGTGACCACTAAATTCACTGAGAGAGGCAAGTAAATTAGTCTAGTAGTCTTTGCATTTATTGACCTAGAAATGCTCTGTAGTGAATTGATTTCTAGGTAGTGTATAATATATTTAGAGTGACCACTAAATTCACTGAGAGAGTGAATTGATTTCTAGTCTATTCTTTTGAATAACAAGTCCATACCTACTGCCTATAATTCCTGTCCTCTACAATAACCTGTCAAGCGCAGTAACTATATATATATCTCCGTACTGAGTGCGGAGGGAAGAGTGAGTAAGGCTCTCCCTCCGAACTCAGGCTACTGTATAGTACCGCGCTCTGACTAATCAGGAGATCGCATCACGTGAGAGTGTCACTGCAACACTAACCCCATCATCTTCTTAATCCAACCCCTTTGGGTATTCATATGGCCAAAGTGTGTTCGCAGGACGTCCCTTCCATAGGTCGTGCGGGATCAACCCAGTAGACGAAGAGTCCGTGCAGGGTGGCATGTATGCGGGTCCCAAGACATGGTTTCGTACATAAGTGCCTTCGCCACCTTTACTCTCCATCATCTCATGTTCGCACTTCCCCCTCACTCTATTGTATGTTTATTCCATCTACTTAGTATCATGACTGTGCACCCCTATCCACCCCTGACTCACGACGGCCTCTTTCCTATTCGCTGATGCCGTACGGGTATTCGATATAAGTAGTTTACATTTGCATGTACATTCCCCAGTTCAATTATCATACATTGTCTATCTTGTGCAAACTTGACCTCACTGTGATCATCATCTTGAGCCTTCTCTTGGAGATTTCCATCTTCGACCAGAAGAGGACTTAGGCGTCACTGGTGAGTTCTCATACTTCATCTTCGTTACCCTAGCCTTCGAACCATTTTCGGTGCTGTCGGCGAAGGGATTGTCGCTACTTAGACAACCCTTCCGTGACACCTTGCACGTTACCTCGTCAAGTGCCACGGGCTATTTCGCTACAACTGTAGATAGGGCGAGCCCCGTTCGGGCAACCCTCTTATCTTGTGAACATTTATTGGTTCACCTATTCGCCGAACGGCATACTTATTCGCACAAGTTATTCGGGCATTCGCTGTGTTCACTAATACACGATATTAATGCCTGAAAACCAATCTTGACACAATGCCACCACATCAGTGTGGAGGAACAGGCATACTCGCAGATCACCTGAGATCTGCGAGTTCTCTACCGGTTTGTGTTTTTTTTTTTTCTGTGTTTCAGGTCTCTATTCAACTGTCTAGTAGACCATTGCTAGCAGATATCTAACATGACCATCTTCTCTACCAGTGTGTTTTTTTCTTTCCTTTTTTTTTTTTTTTTTCTTCGTGTTTCAGGTCTTTATTCAACTGTCTAGTAATCAAGGAGGTCAAGCCGGTGCATCATTGCTCGCAGATACCTGAGATGATTGACTTCTCTACTCCAGAAGGAGGTAACAGTAGTTGAACGACATGTAAATGATATGAATCCTTGGCATTTAAGGCTTGCAGGTCTGCGAGTCACCTGCGGAAACCCAAAGGCCAAACCTGGACTTGCCATGTTTTTAGGCGCCAGGTCACCTGGACTTGTGGGAGTTGGATCTGCAGGTTAAAATCACAGGTCGAACTGTGAGTCACCTGCAGGAACCTGGACTCATGGACAGCCCTGTTGATCACAGGGGCGACTTCCTTCTGTTTCCCCTTGCCCTCTGGAGACGGCGTGCTTTCTGCCGAGCTTTCCGATTCCGAGTCATCCTCAGATTCGACTATCCTCTGGCAGGATTTTCCGTGAACATCGGAAATTCTTCACATAATATTTCCGACTCACCCGTTGTTTCCCTGCCCTTTCCGCCGCGGCCTTGTCCTCCGCAGTTTTTTTGGCCGCGTCCCGTTTCCACTGTTCCTCGCGGAGATGCGACTCCCCCTCGCGGCGTTTACGGTCTTTCTCCTCCTTCTCCTTCCGCTCCTGGTCCCGACGCTCCTGTTCTTTGCGTTCCTTCTCCCTGCACTCCTCCTCCAGTCGTTCCTTCTCCTTCCGTGCGGCTTCCTCAGCCTCGCGTTTTTCTGCCAGTTCCTTTTGTTAGCAACTCAGGGGCTATGGCAGGGAAGGTTCGGTAGAGTTCTTAGAAAGCTAGAATCAAATGTACTCTCTCAGTGAATTTATTGTCACTGATATATTAATACAATACCTAGAATCAAATGTACTACATTATTTTCAGTCAACATGCTATGAAAATACAAGGAATACTACTCGCCTCTCTCAGTGAATTTATTGTCACTGAGAGAGGAGTACAATCCTGTCTCAGAAGGCATATACATGCACCCGGCCCTTTAGCACCCAAGGGCTCGCGCGTCGAAGTCATTTTAAACTCCGCTGGGTGCAGCCGCCTGTGAAAATAGAAATAACAGGATGAATGGAGAGATAGGGAGTGACCCGAAAATTTCGAAAATAATCAGAGAAATGAATGCATGGTACAAGAACAATGTGAGAAGAATTGGAACACCATACAGTAAATCGAACATATTATGCTTGATTTTGGTGCAGAACATAAATGCACCCAACACCTTTTGTGCGAGGATGTCAGCAAAATGCTGTTTCATCTCGGCACTGGTCATTTTAGAGAAGTTGACTTGGGAGCTCATGGTAGATTGAAACGAAGACGCGTTTTGCTTCCCGCCTATCTTTCAAACTCCGACGCATTGTTCACAGGTCACGTGATCCGACTTGTGGTCTCACGGGGCTCGACCTTAGAAGGGAGATACTGTTACGACCGTGCATTTCCAATTTCCAACCTTCAGTTCCGCAACAGTTTCCGCCCCTCCGATATTTCCGACATTCTGCCCCTTGTTCTACTCCCTTGTTCTTTCGACTCTATTACTTGGACCCACTGGACCCGCTTCATCGTTCATCAAGACCATATGTCTGGACTCCTTGTGTTTCATTGTCAGATATGTTTTCCCGACCCCTTGTTCTTTGCCATTGTTCTACCTTACCTGAACCCCCTTGTAGTCCATTGTTCCCAATTAGTTAGTTCCCACGCATTGTCTACTCGACTTCCACTTCCCCGGAATTTGCTTGGTACCATATCATTACTGTTGTCTCAGCTCTTTGTATAAAGCCTGTCATGTATGTCTGTTATTCTGCATCAGATAATCGCCTTCGATATTGATTTCCTTCGCCCCATCTCTGTTCTTAGCACAGCGAGTCTAGCAAGACCTCTGTCTCTGAGCCTTCCACCTTCCGTCTTCCACCTCAGTTCCAACTCAAGTTCTGACCAACCTTTAGTTCAGTACTTTCCGACTTCCGACTCATTTCCGAAATACTTAGGACGATAGTTCATTGGGGCGCAACCTATAAGTTGAAGCCGCTGTCCTTTCCAGTTCTGACTTAGTGGAAATCTCGATACGTAACACCCACTCCCCTCACTTCGTGCAGACCCACCAGATAAAGTCACACAAAACCGAATCTGACACCCCATCCATCCCACATCCTCCCTTGGGAGAGACGCCTCCCGAAGCGCTATGTTGTTGCTGCCACCCCTGGCCCCAAGTCACTGTCATTAAGTGGAGATCCAGACACAGATACGGCGGAAGTCAAATCCGGACCCGCCCTTGTTGATTGCGGGCCACTGGTCAGTTTATAGACCGGGACTATGTGGAACAGAACCGACTGACCACGCGGAAGTTGCAACGTGCAATCCCAGTGTTCAATGTGGATGGAAGCCCCAATGAGGCAGGGTCCATCACGGAGATAGTAGACACAATTCTCCACTACGATGGGCACACGGAATGCACTTCCTTTGCAGTCACCAGCCGGGGAAGCAAGACATCATCCTCAGGTTTAGCTGGCTGCAGGAGCACAACCGGAGATCAACTGGGAGACTTGGAAGGTGCTGATGAGTCGATGCCCACCAAGTGTCACATGTGCGTCGGCCGGTCGAAGTGCTGAAGGAGTGCCAGGAGCAGTGGAAGACTGAACGGCTCATACAGACATTGTCCTTCTGGCCCCATCCACTGCTGGCGGAAGAAGACTCGGATGTGGAATTTTAACCGGCTCCCACTTCCAATTCCAATTCCGATTCTGACTCCGACGTCGTCCGACTTGGCCCAGAGACACTCTGTGGAGGGGGACGCTTGCTGTATGTAAACCTTCTACCGGAAGTGGAACATATCCGTGCCACTGGAAATATTTCGCAACGCCTC